>CAAKHD010005504.1:19198-37506 GCA_901007705.1 Fistularia tabacaria
CACACACACACACACACACACACCACACACACACACACACACACACACACACACACACACACACACACACACACACACACACACACACACACACACACATTCAGACTCAAACGTTCGTCAGCTTTTGGAGATGCAGTAGTGGCATTGACAATTAAACCTAATCTGACACTTGAAACAAAAAGATTCATAGGTTGGTTGGTTGAGCCAGGATTAGAAGTTAGGAGTTGGTTTGTACGGGTATACAAAATAAATACATGTATACAAAGGCAAGACAATCTTGTAAATCACTCAATGGGCAATGAAAGTCTCATTGCATCGTGTCCGAATGGATAGGTTATTGAGGGTTCGGGTAGTTTGGGTTTACCAGAGTCTTGTTTGTGCTACTTTCACTTGTAGCTTTACTCTAGTTTTGAGGACTGAACATAACAAATAAATCATGGGGATTAGGTTTAGTCTTAGGGTTAAGGTTCGGACTTCCCTTGCCTTACCAACTACGCAGGTGCTAGTTTTGGCACATTTAATTTCTCTTTGCTATTTTGTTTCATTAAACCTGATGAGTATAAATTGGCACACACATGCAGGCCCGCTCAGTCTTAGTTTCCATCAGACACAATAAAATCTACATGCGTAGATGGCAGGTCTTTGGATGTTAATTTGACATTGATTGGTTAAAAGTTACAGACAGGACTTTTACCTGAGACGGCACATTTTTGGGAGGTTCTATTCTGATGGAGGGGTCCCACTCCCCTGGGGGCAACACCGTCACTTGGTCCAGAAACTCATCGATCCCTGCCACCAGGTCATTCCTGTCTTTGGCTTTGTACGCCACATCATGGAAAATCTGCAGATGACAAACATTTGGTATCTGCATTCATCACACCGGACAGGAAGATGCAGCATCTGGCTACAGTGGTAGTTAGCAATGTTAGCTTCCAGCTTCACTGTGGGGAATCCTGTCATGGGTTTCATACTCACTCTGTTCATCCCCAAAGGCCTTTCACTTTGCTTTTCAACAAAAGTTAAAGGGGTCAGCTGATGCCAGTGGGGCATGATGGGGTTTGTTTTTATTTTTCTTGGTGGATTTTTAAATTAATGCCCACCGAGCGACACAAACAAAAGTTTTTCATCATGAATTGATGAATGACCTTTATGTTATTCACCCTTACTGGGATTGTATGACTGTGACCCACTATGGTTTATGGTGTTAGCACTTGTCTGTCTCGTAGCTTATTAGAACTGCCATGTTTGCTGGTTTAGAGACACTGAGGAGAAGACAGGAGGCAGAGCTGGAGGCAGTAGAGATGACGATATGGAGCTTCCTCCTTGGGAGGAGGATGGAAAGGATCGGGAATCAGTTCATCAGAGGGACAGCACATGATAGATGTATTTGAGATAGAGGAGGGATAGTGAATATCTGGGTAGAAGGATGGTGAGGTTGGAGCTGCCAGGCAGGATGTCTAGAGGACGTTTATGGATGGATGGAGGGTAAGAGGATAGGAAGTTAGCTGACGTGAGAGAAGAGGAAAGTGAATGGCTGTAGAGTAGCCAAATGAAGAAAAACAAGTAGTAATTACTATCAACTCTCCCCTTTTCTCCCATCACTTTTTTCAAAAGAAAAGATCTGGAAACGTCCTCCAGCCATGTTGGTACCTTTCATTACAACTGAACGGCAGCCTCACCTCATCAGTCATCAGGGTAGCAATGGACCGGCCAATTTCATGATACTGTGGACCTTTTCCCAGAGGACCAAGCAGGATGAAAAGGAACCTGTAGGACACAGAATGAAATTCTTTTTTCAATCAGGCAGCCACAATTACATTTCTTCCCTTGCCTGATGGTAATGTAGAATAAGAGAAAGAGAGCAGGAGGACTTTTCCAGCATTTAGCTTCTAACCTGGTGGTGATGGGAACCTCAGCCAGGCCATTGAGCAGCACAGCAGGGGACAGGCGCACAAAGGCCACCACAGGGCGCTCTAGGAATTCCAACTCCCCAACCAGGACATTGGAAGCCTCAGCACCAGGTGGGATCTTCTTCATGAAGTGGAGGTCGATCTAAAGAGAGAAACAAAACATGAAGATAGCCGAGGCTTTGGAACATTCTCTTCACTCAGAACAAAGTGATTAAAAAAAAATGAGCGGCTGACCGGGAGCTCCCTAAAAGAAAACAGGCATGGCTCTTGTCAAATTACCGCCACTTTCCCAGGAAAATTTGTAACCTAATCTTAAGTCAAACATACAATATCAGTAATGTGAGCAGAGGATAAATAGCGGGATCAGCAGTGGGTCTGGTCACTCACCTTGCTGAAGTCAACAGCACTGTTTTCCCGGCTGACATCCTGCTTGCCCTCGTTGTTGGTGGGCTGGGACTGAGGCGAAACTGTTTGGCCTGCCAGGCAGAGCACGGAACCAGCGTTATATCACTTTCACCCAGGCTCACGCATATCGCAATTCTACTTTCCTATACATGGAAAAAGCTAACCTTGGAGTGACTACAGGGTGTAGTTGTACCCTCTGAAAAATATGACACAACAGAGGACCCTTTTGTTGTCGGTGCTGCACCAGTGACGAGGAAAAAAGGTTCAATATTGTCCCCTTTTTTCAGAGTTTACTTGGTGAATGCACTTGTTGAGCTCATTGGGTGAATGATCAAGTTTGAAGTGGTGGCTATATTTCAAACTTGGTCATTCCAGAAAGAGTTATTTGAACTAAACGAGGAGCGATCTTTAACATCCACCTGGGCCAAGTGGAGCTTTGTTGTTATGTTTGGAACTTTACTGAGGTAAAGTCAAAGATGGCTCCTTCTGATTTTCAATTCCAGGAAAATTGTGGCGTGAATGTACCAGTCGCAGCTGCTGGAGCCAGAGGACTGTTGAACTCGTGCCAGGCTGAGAATGCCAGCCCTGTCAGTGAGGATGTGATGCTACAACTATTAAAGAAATAGTTTTGGGAAGTATTCTTACTCTTTGATTTCATCTTCTTAAAGTGGATCTCTTCTTGTCTCTTCACTCTTTAATCTCCCTATTAATCTAAACTAAGGGGCAGATGGGGTACCATCAGAGAATGCAGTCTGGGGGGGATGTTCTAAAACAGTTGCTGATCATGTAATCGGCCGCTAAACTTGAAGCCCTCAAATAAATTGAATCAATCATCACCAGATGTGACAAGAGAGGATCAAGGAAGCACTGATCAACCAAAGCACTGGATCAACAAGCAGCACCCGCTGAGCCAGAAGACACAAAAAACAATTAAAGAAACATTACCCACACCATTTCTACAACTCCTATGATACAAAGAAGAAATCCACTTGCTAAAAGAAGAATTTGCAGATCTGTGATGTCAATAAAGAGCTAATAACCCTGGTAATCTTCCTCAAGACTGAAATAGCTTCTCTGAAAATAGTTTAGTGTCATGTATGGTCTTAGGATGCGAATCTGTAATTCCAATTCAATTGAAAAGCCAATTGAAGTTCCCGGGATAATGGCAAAATCATCATCCCATTCCCTTGAGTCATGCAGAGGATCACCAGGGTCCCGTTTGGAACACTGCTGTCTTTCTACTGTATACCTGGCAGGTACAAGCCATCGGCCACCACAGTAAGAGCCTCCCAGATGACTTCTGCCACTCGACCGGCTCTAGACACTCCCTAAGCTGCAGCAAGAAGATCTTTGCGCATGCATAAAACAAAACCCCGCCAAGCCACAATGAATGCTGCCAAAAAAGAACATCAAAACGAACCCAAGCAAACACATCAACCTGACACTTCACTGTCAGCAGTCAAAACCAGCAGAGAACTAACACTCATTGGCTTGATGTTTCACAACAAGGACTCAAGAAGCCCTACAGCGAGGGGATACAACATAGCCCTTGAAATACTTCTAAAGCATATTCTGGGTCTTTCCATCCAAGTCTAGCCGGTACATTTGCTGCTAAAATAACACATGCACCATCTGCACTGCACACTATTCATCACTTTGTGCTTTCCCAAACTATTCCTTTAAATAGGTATTATAAAGGCAGCAAAGTGTATATTATTGTTTATTTTGGTGTTATGAGGTTATAACATGGATTCAAAGCAAAAAGTGAACACTACTATTAGTGACTGAATCGTTTGTTTTAGAATGGGAGTCACGAAACTCCTGTCATTTCTAGTCATCAAACATATTATCGGCAGTGAGGGAGTGTGGAGAGTGTCATCATAGGGAATATTGACCAGCAGAACAGAACTAGTGCTCAGGTAATATCATGCAACCATTGTCTGTAAAGCATAAAAACTCCTAGCTTACATGAGGCTAAAAAGCAGAGTTTTATTGCTCAGACTGCTTGAACTTTTATGTTTTTCACAACCGTCATGGATGTGGACAGAAATCTGTCAAACTCAAATACAAAAGGGGAAGGCCCAAAGTCCTTGGTTCAAATTGTGGGTCCTTCTAACAGTTCTGACAAGGTGAGATGTTACCAACCGAGACTTTCCAAGGACGTTAAGCTACTCTGCTTTATAAACGCGGCGGCTGCATGATACATGTTGGACTTTGCGGTGAGGAAACCTCAAGATGACACTCTCCCCTTTTCTCCCATGACTTCTTTGACTATATCGCTACATTTCAATGATAAGCACCAGCTAAGGTGCCCTGGTTGCCTGTGCTGAAATGTTGCTCTGTGTCTTCCTGTGAGATGAGACAGTAGCCTTGCGCGACTGCCTCGAGGACACTAAGGCGTTTGGTGTGGCTTTCATCAAACGGCATGTCTGGGGTCGCATTAGTGCGGCTGCTGAGGGAGCTCAAAGGTGATGAAGGGTCGGACAAACACCACAAGCAACACACACACCGCGGCCATGCCACGCAGGGTAACTCCTTTCTGGGCCGAGCAGTCTCAGGGAGGGTTTTTTCATGAAAACACCTGGGGGATGTTATGTTTTGATAATGGAGTCCAGTTACTGGTTTTGTATGGCACGCACATGCAAAACACAATGGACAAGACAAACACAGAGAAAACACAAACGAGAGGAGAGAATGAGATATAAAACAGCAGTAAACATAGCAAGTCACAGATGGAATCAACCGCGCAAAGGAGTTCAACATTTTACATGAAAACAGACTGTCCATGCCAAAACAGAAAAACACGACCCCTGTAGAGAAGGCAGAGAGATACAGGGTATAAACAAGACCATTACCTCTATGTGTGTCCTTACTCACCATTTTTGTCCATGGAATGAGGTTCTGACTGCTTCTTTCCAATATCGGCAAAGGAGCGTACAATTGGAATGCGGTTGGCCAGTTTCTTGTGGTTCTGGTGGTGATGCTGCTTGAGCAGCGCCTCGCGTATCCTCCTCCTGGCATCCTGACCAACCGGGCCTGAGACTTCATGCTGATCGAGAACCATATCTAAGAAACAAAACACAGTGCCTAAGGTTTCCCATGCTAGTTTTTGGCTCATATTCTCCGGCACAGTTTTGAGTGCCGTCAAAAATACCCCATTTTGCTGTTCTTTGTCAAAGGAAAACAAAACAAGCCCGTTCCCTTGATTAGCAAGGTGAAGGTTTCACATGAAGATCCATCTCAGACTGTCAGTCAACTGTTTACCCAGCTTTTCAGCAGAAAGCAAAACAAAGGGAGTTTTGAAGTTAGAATGAAGTAACATTCGATTTGATGCCTGACGCACAAATTCCACCTGCTCATATTATACGTACAAAATCATTTCAGCCATTTTATGATCTGTTTTTATCAGGTCTGGTTTGTGTTTCAGTCAGCTATCATAGAATCTTTTTCTTATTTTCCCCACTGCCACACCTTTTGTACATGTAGATGTTAAACAATAAATGTCTAAGAATCAAGCATCGGAGAACGCCTTTAGTCACGCAGAGGCGGTAACTACCTGCAATCTCCTCCAGTGAGCTAGCCCTCATGTCCAACATCACGGTGCCATTCATGATGCAGCTGCGAAGCTCGAAGAGACTGTGAAGAGACAGCGTGGCCACATAGGGCTTGCTCCACCGCTCGCCGCCATCCTCAACATCCTCCTCGAATTTAAGCCACCTAAACACACACACACACACACACACACACACACACACAGACGTCAGAAACAGAAGACAAACATGCTTATAAAAAGGCTCACTCATTCTAATGTTGTCTTATTATACCTGAAATTCCTATTTTCTGAATTACATTAATTAAGTGAGGGACAAATACAATCCTGAAATAGAGAAATCTGACTCGGTATGATCAGAGATTGATTTGACTGCCCACCATCTGGGTAAAAAAATGCATGTATGCTTTGTGTTTCTAGCATTTGGACCTTCAACATGATCTAAGAGAAGTTCAAGTAAACATCTAAACACTGTGTGCAGGTGCACCTCATTGAAGGACAGTAAGCTGGCCTGCCCTGCAGCCTCTCCCACAGCCATGCTTTGTCTTGAGTTTCTCTGACACATGTGTGTAGATATCCCCTGATAACGTATCATCCATAGACTTTAATTTGGACTTGCAGTGCTTAAGATGTGTGACTGTCGCTTATCTGAGCATCTGAAGGTGTCTGCTGCTAATCTGCCTACGTGGATGAATGCCGCTAAGGGGGAGCCAATGACTGGAGGCCAGTTGTGTTCCCATCAGCAGGGCCGGTTAATGATCTGGAACCAGTTGGCAGGAAGCTAGTAAGCTCAAGGATAGCATGCTAGGGGCCTGTTGGCTGTGTGCCGGCAGACAAGGGGAACACAGGGCACCGAATGGGAATGTCTGCCATATATTCTGCCAGCTCAGACAACGCCTTGATTTCATAGTCAACACAAATAAATCTGTTGCGGCTATATCTTCTAAATGTGGGGGCCGAAAATCTCCAGGCTCATCGATACAGTCACTCCTTAGGTCATTACATCTTTGCAGGAGAAACATTGGCTTTATGATTGTTGAAGCAGGTGGACCCAAGAGGTGTCCTTCTTGAAGAACTGGATCGACTTGAAGAACTGATGTTTTTGTTTTAAGGCAGCTTATTTTAATTTCAACTAAATAAAACATCAGGCACACTGATTATCAGAGGAGACTGGTAGGCGAGGCACTAACCACACCATCAAAAGGAACTGGGGATTTAGTCTTTGCCCAAGGGCACTTTGGCATGCAGACAGGAGGAGCTGGCAGTTGAACTGCCAACCTTCCGATTAAAATGACGCTTGCTATAGCAGCTGAACCACAGCTGATGATCCTGTTTACTTCTTATTACAAATTATATTATTTATCAATTAATGTACTTATTCATTCATTACTTATTTGTGGAGTCATTCATTCATGACATTCAAAATGAACATCAATTAACTCATTAGGGAGATGGTAAATAATAAAAGGTTTCCTTCCTCATTTCTCTATCCTATTGTGTATCCGCTAGAAATACAGACTTTGTAAGCAACCCCTTACAGCGCGTTATGCGGGCCGTGGAAAATACAGGTTCATGGCTTAGCTGTCGCACCTCAGCACAGACATAGGGTTTTTTTCTCTCTTACGGTCAGTGAATCTGAAGCGAGGCACCGATATCCTGAGGGGAACGTATGAACAACAGGCAGCAGGCCGCCTCGGCCCAGCCCGCTTACCTGGCTGTCTCCTTCCATTCTGCATCCTCGCCCTCCCTGAGGCAGATTTCGTCCAGCTCGGTGAACAGGGCATGGGGCATGTGCTCCTCATCGCCGTCCTCTGTCCCCAACAGGAATTGCACCCTCTGCGCAGGCGTGTCTGCTGCAATGGTTGGGAGAGGA
The DNA here is from genome assembly GCA_901007705.1 of Fistularia tabacaria. NCBI lineage: Eukaryota > Metazoa > Chordata > Actinopteri > Syngnathiformes > Fistulariidae > Fistularia > Fistularia tabacaria. Next base: position 26,937 of record CAAKHD010005504.1, read on the forward strand.
AACCAAAAACGGACTTGGGTTTGAGATGCAGGGGAAAGGTATAGTGATCGGACACTACAGGAGATTAAAGATAATTTCCAGAAGAAAGGATTTTATGCACATTCTGAAATGTGTTTGTGTGCAAATTTCAACATTCATTCATTCTTTCATTCATTACCTGTAATGCCTGTGCTGCAAGTCAGGGTTGCAGTGATTGGAGCCTATCCTAGCTGTGATTGGGCAAGAGGGAGAGTTCACCCTGGATCCATCATTGTACCACATACAGAGACATACAACCAGTCACCCTCCCATTCACCCCTCAGATAGAGGGATGAAACCATTCACTCTCAAACTGACTCTTCATACTGAAACATAAAACCATTCACCCTCTCATTCACATATCTGGGCAATTCAGGGGCTTCACTCAACATCCTGCATGTTTTTGGACTGTGGGAGGAAACCTGAACACCCGGAGGAACCCCACGCAGCAAGGCCCTCCGTTGGAATCCATCTTCCCTTTTGCAATAAAACTCCTTCCTGTACTTGGATAAGTCAAACCACGTGTGTCATGTCCTCAGATTCCGCAAACATCAACTGCTTAGTGTCACAAGTCCTCCCTCAAGTCGGACTGAGAAGGTCAGAGTGGAATGATCTACTCGCACACTATAAACGGGGAATCCTTCCGCTCACAGCATTTGAGAGCCTTTGTCCCTGCTTCCAGGGCTGCAATAACAGAACAAAGTCCTTCTGTTCTCGCAGCTTGTTCTCCACACAAGCAGATCTTAATTCTTGCAAGGTACCCAGGAAATACTGTGTGATTGGTCAGATTCCCACAATGCTTAACACGAGTGGCATGTGGGCGGGGCCTGTGAGGACTTCCTGGAGCTTCTCGAAGTATGAAATGTCATAGCCAGAGAGAACTTTGTTCCAGTTCTCACATCCTTGCTGTATAATAGCAGATATCTTGTATCCAGCAGGTCAAAGGAAAAATAAATTATCATCATAATCAGCAATTTCTTAACAGGGCTGTGATGGACTGTAGTCATACGTAACGTAGCCAACTCTGACACCCGCTCAGTGTGCTGTGGAAATTTTAAAACACCCGAGAAACTGACTAAATGAACTAGGCAAGGGGAAATAGAGCGAGTCAAAGGGACAAAGGTAACAGTCATGGATTTATTATGTTTGGTTAAAAAGGCGTAGGTTTTCCAGACAGGCCACTTGAACCATCTGTAGCCCATTTAACAATAACAACATTACTAATATATACAGTATGCTCATAGAGCACTTTTCCGGACCTTCCAGTTTGAACCCGGGGTGCCCCATGCATGTATGACTTCTCAAAGTCAGATAGCCAATGGCCCTGCACCATCTTATCTATTTGTGTTTTAACCTCTGATTTCTCTTGTTACCATCTAGTGAGGTGAAGGACATTGCTCAGTTCCTCCTACATAAAGTGTAGTTCCCGTTTCTGACTTATCTGAGATTATTTATTTTCATTTTTTTGTTCCCTTTGCTCGGGATTATTACTAATCAAAATGCACCTGGTTGTAATGTCAGACATCATCCTCTGTGTTGGAAGACATTGTGTGACCTAACCGTATGTGTGATTCTAAAAAAACCAAAACAAAACATGAATTTCCCCTTGTGGGATCAATATAGTATTATTCTACTCTATTCTATTAATGTTATGAATTGAAAGTCATATTTCTGTGAAATAAAACCACAAAGATACTACCCCCTGCCAAGGGAGTCTAAAAGCCCTTTATCAAACCAGTCCCAACTGCCAATGCGAGTAGACATGTCGCCAAGGCAACCAAAGACCAGACAACCGTAAATCTAAGGGCAGCGTTCCGGAGAATACAAGCTCCTCACTTCTATCAGAGACGGACCCCTTATACTTAAATATTTGATGGCAATCTTTGTTCCCTTGGTGAATGGATGTGTGGAGCAGTTTTGAGTGTCGGGTGTCGCATGTCAACCTTCTGACTTGGCGAAGCTCTAACGCTTAAAGTGGAAATGAGAAGGACGGCAGTGTAAAGTCAGCCCGGTGGCACTTACTGTGTGAGGGGGATTCTCTTCCATCTTCAGTCGTGGAGTCCCTCTCCTTGGACCTCTTCCTGTGTCTGTGTCCGTGGTGGCGGTGGCGTCGGTGCGACCTCCTGCCCAGGGGCACGTGAACCCCAATGTAGAGAGTGCGGTGACCTATAGCCACAGTGAAGGAAATGAGATTGTGTCCTCACTTTACCTCACCTTTCACGATATGCCTTCTTCCACTGACTTCTTCGAACTTCAATTTAGACAGACACAATGTTTTTCCGATAAATCCAATGGGTGCAGAAGTTATTGTGGCAGGAAGTGCATCTGCCAATGTAACGACTGCAGTGATGGCAATTCCAAATACAACACTGATGGTTAATGGTCTCCACTTATAAAGTGCTTTCATCACCTTGTGGTTCTGATGCGCTGTGCATGGACTGCATGGCGCAAACCATATCATTCAGAGCCATCGGGGGTTCAGTGTCAGGCCCAGGGGGATGTCAGCAGGTAGACAGGAGGAATGAAGGATTGAACCGCCAACCTTCTGATTGAAGGGACTAAGATCTACCAACTTAGCCACAGCTGCCAGCCCAAAAGAAAATTCTGTAGTTGGGTCCATGACACAGAACTCTATGGGTTTTACTCCACAGCTTGACCTGATGATCAACGGATACGACTCATGCATCTTTGAACAAACAGAAGGTAGTCTGTGCACAGCCAACACGGATCTGTGATTGTTCAGAAATTATGCTGGTTTTTACTTTTAAACTCAGTTTTATTCAACAGAATCTATCAGAGGAAATAAGACCCGATTCCCTGTTTCGACTGAGAGGTTGAATCAATTTAAATTAACCGGAGAGCACAAAATTAGAATCAAGTAAATAAAGAGCCCTCTTCTCCTTTGGGCTTCTCCCTTCAGGGGCCACAGCCAATCATCTAACCCCTCTCCTCTTTATCCTCTCACACCAATTTACTTCCTGTCCTCTTTATCTCTATCCATAAACCTCTTCTCTGGTCGTCCTCTAGGCCTTCAATCTGGCATCTCCAACCACAGCATCCTTCACCCTCCCTCCTCCGTCCATGTCCAAATCGTCTCAGTCTAACTCAAGAAGATATAACATATGCTTTCCCTCCGATGAAATCATTCCGAATCATCTCCATCCTCCACCATGGCTGCTCCAACCTCTGTGTTCGACACTTTTTCCTTTCATGCTCTCTTATCTTAGTCATTGACTTTTCTCCATCCATTCCCACCTGCTTGCACTTTCTCCTCCACCTCTTCTCCACCTTCTCCATTGCACAGGACCATTGACGCTCGGTACTTAAACTCCTCCAACTTCTTCATCTCCACTCCCTGTAGCCTAACCATTTCTCTTGGGTACATCTCATTCACTAACATGTATTATGTCTTGCTGCAGCATCCCTTCATTCCTAACCAGGTCTAAAGGTAATTAGGTCCATGCTTGCCTGCAGATCACCTTTGGATCCACAGATATCTTATGGGGTTTACATCGGATGGTTTAGTCCAACTTGCATCTGATGGTGGTTTCTATCTCGGAAGTGAAACAAGTGCCTCTGCGAGACTCCGAGTGATGCAGCAAGTGTTGGTGCTGTTTCCACCCAACTGTTTCCATTCGCTCAGAGACGTGACTCATCGCATCGCAGCACACTGATGAGATTATGCAGAGCAGCCAAGGAACACAAGTCGACTATAAAAGTTAACAATTTGGAGCAGTTGAAAAGACAGATTCTGCCGAACCATGGCATGCTGATGTAATTGAACACCACACTCCCTCTCTGCCTTTTCATCTCAGATACTTGCAGTTTCAAGTCTTACATTGGAATGCAGATAGCAGTCCCATGTGATTGGCTGAATGCTGTCACCCGCCTGTCAATGAAGACGTGATCTTGGTGTCCCAGTTACGTATTTATATTATCTCACTCCATCTCTTCACCCCCCCCCCCCATCTCTCCACCTGCAGCAGATTGGTGTGGCGTCTGAGACATGAATAAGTGAACACGGACGCGAAGGTGTGACAGGTGACCTGAGAGACCCATTAGCAGCGCCTCGAACAAAAGGATTGAAAGTTTTTTTTAACCTCAGACGTGCACGGGTTTTCCATTATTTCCATTATCCCCAACCAGGATACACATTTCCGCAGCCTGATGGTTTGTGTGTGTGTGTGTGTGTGTGTGTGTGTGTGTGTGTGTTTCGTAATAAACTAAAGAGTGCGTTCTTGGGAAAGAAGCAGAGGAGCAGTGATGCGTTTAATGGCTTTTGGACAATAGAGGCAGTGCGGAATATAATCCAACGGGCTTCGACACACAAACATTGAATGTTTGTGGCATCAGCTCCTTGTTGTTTTGTCTATTTTCATGATAATGATTGCAACTCGATAATCCAGAAGCACTCCAACCGCAGCCTTTGAGTATGTGTGTATGTTTGTGTGTATGTGTTTCTTCCTCCTACACGTTGCAAATGCAGTCTAACTACAGCATCAGAAAGATCATTTGCAGACACATGGAGACACTTCTTTTGTCCACTAGTTCCAACCTGCATGTACATGTTCCTCCACCTCTTCACCCTCGCCTTTCCTCTGCACTGTTGACCCTCAGTAATTAAACACTTCACCTTCTTCATCTCCACTCCCTGTAGCCTCACAGTTCCCCTTGGGTTCCTCTCATTTACACACATGTATTTTGTCTTGCTGCAGCGAGCCCTCATCTCTCTCCTTTCCAGATCATACCTTCACCTGCTCTCTGCTCTCACTTCAGATCGCAATGTCATCTGCAAACATCATGGTCCATAGCAATACTTCATCTGTCAGCCTGTCCATCACCACTGCAAACAAGAAGGGGCTCAGAGGTGTTTCCTTAGGCACTCCCACCTCCACTTTGAACTCCTCCCTCACACCTCACCACTGTCTCACAGCTTGTATACATATCTTGTACCACTCTAACATACTTCTCTGCCAATCCAGGCCTCCTCACATCCACGTTTCAGTCCAGCTTCCCTAAAAACCAGTTGACTTGATCAGCAAAGACATCACATGAGCAGGATGTGGCAGGTAAAACGCTGATGATGATGAGAAGGAAAATAAAGCCCTGGATATTCGTTGCTCACATCAACGCTAACGTGCATTTTCACTGATTTCGTCAGGTAGACATGGAGGTGTTCAGTGTCCCCTGCCCGTCCAGGTGTGTTTAACACATATCTGCCTCCTGTCAGATACAGGCTTACATCCCATCAAAGGCTGCAAAAAGGAAATGGTAAGAACAACAACTGGACTTCTACAGGAGTTCTTTAATATTCTTGTCAATGATCATTAGCTCTTCCTTCTCACCCCTGCAGGCAAACATGGTCGACATCAATTCAGGGTGTTTACCTTCTAATTCCTCCTTCTCGAAGTTGGTGTTGAGCATGGAGCGAGTGCCCCCACGGTCCACCACAGCTTCCTCATCTGTCCTCTGGAAGACACACAAACACACGGATTTGTTACTCAGGAATCAAATATAAATCATGAATTGCAATTACATTGATGGAATGAAAAGAATAACAAAATGTGTTTCCGTGATTTCGGTTGGTGGACAGAGGCCCATGGCAGGGTGTGATCATCTTCTTATCTCCACTTTTACTTATCCTGCAGTCAGGGTCACATTGGGGCTGGAGCCTATCCCAGATGTGATTGGGCGAGAGGCGGGGTTAACCGTGGACCAGTCAAAGGCCACATATAACTATTCAATCTCTCATTCACAAGTCATACAGAAAAGTGCAACCATTTAACCTTTAATTCCCACATCATATAGTTATTAGTTATTAATCTGAGAGTACTGTTGTAAGTAAACTCTTCACAGATACATAGTAAATAGGAATATTTATATCTATTATAGTGCATTTCAAGACTACTTAATGGTACTGCAACATTGTGACCCATTCACAGCCAGCTGGCAGGAGCCAACTCCTGAAATAGTAGTACTACGACTTCATTCATTCATGAATGAAGCAGGAGTGATAGCAAAGTAAAAAACCCAAAGGCATGAACATAAGCTGCAGTCAGAGATGCATTAAAGTCATGCCGTTATATGAACATTAACCCTTGACAGAAGGATGAATGTGTTGATATTTGTGTTTATAATTATCATTACACCGGAAGAAACATTAGCCTGGGATATAACTCATCAAGTTACAAGATGCACTCATCTTAATGTCCAAAAAGAAGAATCACCCTTCACCTGATTGGGTTTTTCTCACTAATCAACCACAAACGACCAGCCCGTAGAAGGTAAGAGACAAACCTCTGAAAGCATTGGCTCAAGTCAAAAATATAATGTTGCATGTTATAATATTCTGCATGCACGCCGATCATAACCAGATCATCTGAGGCCAAATACATCAATAAAAAAGAGTTGGCTTTGGACTCACAACTACACATCTGTCCAAGATACGCAATACACATATGTTGCGTAACAGCACGCACTCCCCCCTCCCCAGGCCTGGTGGGAGGACGTGTCCTGAAATAAAATGCAGGGAGATTGAAACTCTGCTTTGTAGGTCTAACTTCCAGCAACTGTCGCCATAGCAACAAAAGGCAACCAATCAGAAATGAGAAAAAAAGAGGCCACACAGAGACCTGCTGAGATTACATTGTTTTTGAGTCATGAGCAATAACGCTTCATGTCATCGCTCCGCCACCTCTTCATCTGTCGACTGCAGGTGCAGGGGGCGTGGGGAGGTTAGGGACCGCCGCTGGCGGATGCTACCCTGCTCTTTATAGTATTTCTGGTCACTCCCTGCTATAAATAGCTCTGACCTTGAAAATGAAAGAGGGGGACGGGGGGTCTCATTGCTTCCCCTGCCTCTGAATATTTCATGGAAACCCAGGCTTGTTATCTCCTGTGCTACACAAGCATGGATGTTCGCTACTATCACACAGGATAAGTGGCGCAGAACCTGACAGTGGGGGTTCTAGTGCCGGGCAAATCAGCAGCCACATCATTAAAAGTTATCTACTGTTTTGGTCTTTCAGATGATGACTCTGAAGAAGCAGCACTTTGATGTTACAATGACAAGGGTAGATTAACACAAGAATTCATTTATTCATATTCCCCTCAAACATGATCCAGTGACTACCCATTTTGGAATTTTGGTTATTTCTGACTAGCACTTGCTATAGCTAACGTACAAGCAGTCAAAGCTAAGCTAAGCCAAGTAGAAGGTATGGAGAACTCAAGATGTAATCCTCATGTTAGGGCTCAGTTTGCAGTTGTCACCATAATATTTTGGAAAAGCATGTTTGATTCCAAAAATGCAAAAATGGGATCAATGGAAGCTTCCATCAATCATGAACAGATTCTGCAAAAGCAGATACAATCAAGAGGACACGCTTGAGGAGCTTGTAACCCATTACCCCAAGATACATGTTTCTTTTCCTTCCATGTTTCTGTCCATTTTAGTTTTTTATCAAAAGTGAAACACATGTCCTTGTGGGAGTTCCAATCCCATTGAAGAATGTCCTATATGTGATATTATCGGAAGTCAGTCAAAGTCATGGCGCTCGTGAAAGAACAATGACCTCCACTGCTGACCTCCTCCGCTGCTGTCTCCAAATGCCGCTGCCTGCGAGTGAGGTTTTGCTCCGTATGAGTTGAAATAGACTTATCAGAGAAAAGGTAGAACAGCATCATGGATGTAGAAGGAGAACGGTGTGTCTCATGTTCCCAAAAGATGACGTGAAGGAACATACTTGTTTACGTCATCTTGGAAAAGGCATAACTCTTACTTTCATTCATTAATTTAATTATGTGGTAGAAACTGCCGTTTAAGCCAATGCCCCACCAGTGGTGGACATATACTACGGGCGGGTAGGTGTGGTTCACTGTATGGAGATACAATTACATAAAATAATCGCACGAGCAAAGACATGCACATGCGTACACACACCACACACACCCCGGATTCATTATCACTCCTCTGCAGACACGTGTCTGACTTCCCATCTCTTCGAGATCTCCCCAGGCAGATGGTAATCTGAGACTTTGACACCATCATTGTGTTAATTCAGTCATTGTCATGCTGCTGCATCCCAATCCACTGTCAACAAATTCAGATAGATCTCACCACTTATTCCAAGCACTGAAGACTAATAACATCCCCTCCTCCCGGGGTGGCAAATAAACAGTAAAACTGGCAAACATGGCCAAGAAGTGATACATGACTTGTCTTTTCTTTAGCTCTCACTGCTGCAGTGATGGCAGTGGAGACATGAGCGTTGGAGACAACCCTGGGAGAGGAGCAGGGGTTGACTTAGGGGCTGGCGCTGTGAGTCAGCCTCCGTGTCCCAAGGGAAGATCCCTCAGTGTCAACCAAAACACTATGCCCCCCCCCCCTCCCCTCACAACTGAGAACAACTTCACAAATCTGTTGCGTACATGTTGTTCCAGCGAGTACTCCTGCTTCGCACTGGATCTGTGTTCCATTCCTGCATCAGTAGTGTAGAGAGCCACTGCAGCACAACATGCAGTCTCTCACTAATCAAATAACCCCACCGGTTAATGCAGTTATTGAAACGTGTGGTCCTCAATCTACTGAAAGATAGTAATGCTGATTGCACAATTTCCCTTTCCCATTTGCTGAATGCTTTATCTACCTATCAATTTCTTGGGGTCATCTTTGTGATGTCCAGTCAAGAAGGACTAGCAGTGAATTTCCTAAAGCCATGCAATACGGGATACATTTTCTTGTTCTAAGTGCTCATATGTATGCTTGACCCTGACGGCATGAAGGTGTGCTCCTAATGGGATGGCGGATGGGGTATTTCTCCCCGCTAATCACTGAGCTCTTATTCAGTCTGAGGTGTGATCTAGCGGCGTTCGATGGGCAGAAACATAATGTCCCCGAAGTGTTACATTGGATTTGTGTCAGGCGAGCATGGGGGCAAATCGATAGTATCAATTTCTTCCTCATCCAGGAACTGCCTGCATACTCTCAGCAAAAGGCCGGGGATTGTCTTGCACAAGGAGGAACACTGGACCCACTGCACTAGTGTGGGGTCTGACATTGGGTCCAAGGACTTTGTCAGGATATCTACTGACAGTCAGGGTGCCATTGACTAGTCTGTAGAGGTCTGTGCATAACTTGTTACAGACCTGCTGATTCGGGTGTCTATGACAAATGGTACTCAAGGTCCGCAGTGCCAGGTAATGAGCACAGGGCCCACAAGAGACATCTGGCCCACAAACCACCCTCATTAGGTCTGTTAGTTTAGTCACACACACCAGTGGCCTGCTGGAGGTTGCCTCATGTGATGAACATTTTCAGGCACTTCCTGGACAAAGAAAGCATCCCAATCACTGATGGGCCATTCGCTCCTCTGACCTCAAGCCAGTAGAACACCTCAGGGATGTTATGTTTTGGTCCTTCGACGGGTTTTAAGGACCCAGTTGCTACACAGCAAACCACAGAACATTTCTGCGATGTCTTTCATTGGCTGATGGCACAAGCAGACAGGAGTTACCAACAGGCATACTCAAAACAGGTGAGGAGTTAGTTACCAAGGGAGGAGACAGTCCAAGCAATCAAAGTGACATGGACAGTAGAGGAAGCAGGTGAGTATGGCTCAGAACCAGGAGATCAGGCAGGATAAGGGCTGGAACGTCTCGCAACACAAAGATACCAATGATGATGACAATCTGGCTACTAGAAGAGTCTAAGGCTGGTAACCTGATTGCCGGTGAGGTATAGGTGAGTGAAAAGCAGGTTTGCGGAGTAATCAAAGGTACACTGAGCTATGAAAAAAGGCTAGGTTTGGGAATATCCCGATGATGTCAGGTTTACCCTGCCGCGACAGGCTGCACCTCAGACTCTGTAGGAGCCCTGACGCCCTGGTGCACATCTGGGAGAAGATACGCCCGGACATCATCTGTCACCTTAAAAGGCGCACATCCCGATGTTGTCATGCAAACTTACAAGCAGATGGGAGTACCAAGTACTTCATTTCTTGAAATGCATTACCATTTTGAGCTGCTGCAATGCCACTGCATTTCAAGAAATGAACTCTCCTGGTGCATCAGGGTGTATTTGCATTCAGACCAGATTAGATTCTTTTCAAATATTCCCTTGAATTTGTTTGACTGGCATATAATGTGTATATACCGTACTTCTATTCTCACCTGATAAATATTGTATAAGTACCTCTTGAGGTTTCATTTTGGCGAAGAATTAAACGTTCTTGGTGATGATACATCTAAAGCAGATGCTGCTCTGCCAAAACAGTGTGACTGATGCGCAAGAATCTCCAGCATGCAGGTCTCATCTCCTATTTTTAGACTTGGGTCTCTCTACCTGATGACTGACCTGAGACCAGCGTCCCCTGGCCGCCCAATCCGTTCCGAGATTAATCTGCCGGGCCTGTAAAGCAGGATAAAACTTTGTCTGCGACTATAGGACCAGTACGGGAGTGCTCTGCGAGGCTGAGGGAATTAAGTCAGCTGTTCAGTCGTGTGGCCTGTGCTGTGATGACGGGGGGGGGGGGGGGGGGACCCTGTGGACAAA
>CAAKHD010005504.1:47268-64931 GCA_901007705.1 Fistularia tabacaria
TTGCCCCTGGCACACTAGCCCTAACCCCAACTGCAGGTTGGGAATGCAACTGCATTTTTTTTAGTGCAGCATGCCCCCCCCCCCCCCACACACACACACAAATAAGCACTCAATGTGGCAATGTCAGACGGAGACAAAAACCACAATGCTGAGTTCCACCAAACGACAGGCGCCATGTTTAAGCTAGCTGTGCATTTCATAAATGGACGCCTTTGTTTAATTTATGAGGGATGTTAAGAATCGGGCCGGTGGGGCTGCTGACCAACGGAGTCAACAGCTACACAAACTGACACCTTTCTGGTGTTTTTGTTTAATTCACCGCAGACAAACCTACTGTGCTGCAGGGTGTGCAGAACCCGAGGAACCATAGAAATGAACACGGTCTTCATGTTTTCCAGACAACAGCGCACAGACAGCTCCCCCGACCCGGGAGATGGGGTTTATAACCAGAACTGAAGATGAACTGCACCGGTAACGGAGCCCGAGTTGGCGGGTGGCTCGGCAGGGGAAGTACCGGCCGTGCACACCATGTCAGCGGAAGACCTCGGGATGCTGCACAGCCTCGCTGCCGGTGCTGGGCCCTCGGTGAATAAGCAGGCTCCGTGCGTCCAGCCTGGGATGCGCACACCTTCCGCCGGCACTTGATGCTCTATCCTCGGCGTCGCGGCGGACCCACGGCCTCCTCTGGAGGAATGCGTGGTTACAACCGCGGCGCGCTGAAGTGCGCTGTTTCCTAAACGTTATCGCAAAACGCGTACACGAAGAGATTAGCCCGACCATTCGCGTCGCGCCTGCCCCTATCCTGGCACCTAATTGGCCGGACGGGGACCCGGATCTGGGTCGTTTTGGACAAAGACGGCTGTGAATCTTAAACAAATCATGACGTTACCCCACACACGCACACGCAGATTGTGCCAAACACACACAGTCGGTCTCCTCACCGTGGGCAGCAGTGGCTCCATCTGAGCGCCCTGGTCGGTGATGTCCATCTTCCCTGGGCTTTCCTGAAGACAGCGGACCCGCAGAGGCGAGGCGGCCTTCGCACGACGCTGCTGCTGCTGCTGCTGTTCCTCCGCCTCCGCTGGGTTGTGTTTTCACCCCCCCGCTCTCTCTCTCTCACACACACATATACACACACGCCGGTCGTCTCAAATGGAGGTGTTGGAGCCTTCCTGTCCTGTCCTACATAATTTACGCGCGGAGGAGGGAGGCAGTGCTTCCCGCTCCACGCTGCACGGTGAGGTTGAGGAGGATGAAGAGGCGCTCCGTGTGCTACCGTGTGCGTGCATGTTATTAATTCATCGCCGGGGATATTCCACCCCCTATCCACACACACTCATACATACACACACCTCCTCCAGCCGTGAGGATTATCCACTCAGATCAATCACAAAATTCATTCGTTTTGCTCGAAAGCGCCTTTGCGGAGGGTAAAATCCCCACGTAGATCACGCGTGAATTCAAATTTTAACATTTATGACATGTTAACCCCCACATGCACTCAAACATTGGAGATGTATTTGCGCATTTCCACCAGCAGACATCAGGTTTGTCCTGACAGTGAAGCAGGTTTTGCAGGCAACACACACACGCGTTGCAACACCCCAAGTGTGCGTGTGTATGTATTCCACCATCACATCCTTGGGCCCATCCGCTCAAGGGGCGCACCTGGTATGTAACGTGCCGGCGTTGTTTGCGTGTTCCCCCCGCACAGCGTGTCTGCGGGATGCGTCGGGCATCAACGTGTTCGCGGTGCAGCCAGCGTGCAGATGGATCAGTGGAGCGGCGTGGAGTGGCGCCCCCAGCTGGACGAAGGCGACGCCCCACCGCCGCACTGCGAACGGAGTGGCTGGAAAAAGGCTGGAGCTGGAGCTGGAGCTGGAGCTGAATCTTCTCACTGTTCCACAGTTGCAGAGAACGGAACCCTGGGTGCTACAGAAAAAGCTCTGGGACATCTCCACAACAACTCTGTCCATCTACTTGAAACAATGTCAGAGAACAAGGCCTTATCATTACTAATTCAAATAAAAAGACTTCAAATTGCATTCGACACCTTCTCCGTGCCAATGAATGTATATTTGACCTACATCTGCAGATGGTAGGCTTCATACTGTGGAGTCAGAGGGAACCTACCTGTTCAGGCTGTGTTACAAGTGCACCTACAGCCTGGACGCTCTTGGAATATCTTCACCTTTCTTCTCAGCTTTTCTTCTTCCGAAGCTGCACAGACGATGAACAGTCTTCAGCATCAGCTGATTTTTCCCCTCCCATCCTGTCCAGAAGGTTCTCCCCCTGCACATCTGGCACTCGGGTGACGGGCAACCGCATCATCTGTGTAAACTTCCACCCCAGTCGAGGCTTTTCAGCACCTCAACCACTGTCCAGTGGAAAGATCTCAGGTGCAATAACTGAGGTGAACTATTGAGCCATTACCTATGGACTGGGATGTAAGAGTTAGCAGCAGGCCTCTGTCTCTTCCTGCAGCTCCAGCATGGGCACAATTACCGCTGAGGTGGGGCAAGTATCTCGTTCCTCTGACCTGGCCAGTGAGCAGCACCACCGGCAATAGTGAAATACATCCTGCCTTGATGCCCCGCCGATCAAACATCTTGCTTATCCCCCCTCACAGACTGCCTGTCTGCTCAGTAAATGCACCTTTGTTTCGCCTGGATTAAGCGTCAGTCTCACAGTGACACACTTTTTCCCGACGGCTCCTCCAACCTGGAGCTCCAGGTTGGAGGAACCAGCCACACCTGCAACATTTTCCTTCATGGTTGCTATTTCGACCTCCACGTTCCCTCCTAATTTCCTCTCTGAGGCTCAGGCCTCCCGCTCCTCTCGGGCTGCAGGCAGATGCCTGGGATGCTGCAGAGAGGCTCCCTCTGCTGGGAGATCTTCAGCACAACTACCTCCAGTGCCAGGTCTACCTTGAGCAGAACCTGGTGTGTTTGCACTGCTGACATTGGCAATCCGGTAAAAATAGTAGTGGTACCAGCAATTGTTGTTGTATTTTTAGTGACAGTAGAAGTAGTTGTGGGGTTTTGGTTGTTGTAGTAGTGGTAGTAGTAGTTGTTGTTATTATTGTGGTGGTAGCAGAAGTAATTGTTGCAGTAGTGGCAGCAATAGTTGCTGTGGAGCTGTTTTTCTATTGGTAGTTGTAGTTGTTGTTTTAGAAGTAATTGTTGTTATCGGTGTTGTTTTAATGGTAGAGGAAGTAGTTGCAGTAATATCAGTAGTTGTTGTAGTAGTAGTTGTTGTGGTAGCAGTAGTACTTGTAGTAGTATTAGTAATTGTTGTCTTTGTAGTGGTAGTAGTTGTAATAGTATTAGTAGTTGTTGTTGTGGTAGCAGCAGTAGCAGTAGTAAAAGTTGCTTTTATTGTTGTTTTAGTGGTAGCAATAGTAGAGTTTTTGTAGTAGTAGTCGCAGTAGTAGTAGTTGTGGTTGTTGCTGGAGTGGTAGCAGTAGTTGTTGTAATAGTATAAGTATCTGTTGTTGTGGTAGCAGAAGTTGTTGTGATGGTAGTAGCAGTTGCTGTTGCAGTGGTAGCGGAAGAAGTAGCTCCCGTAGTTAAGGTAATACTTGTTCCTGCTATTTTCCACGTGCTTTTATTTGCTCCAGTTATATTGACAATGTGGAATGTACTTTTCTTCCTAATCACCGGCCGGACCCGGTCCCGCGGCCGGATCGGACCAGGCAGCAGATCTCGGGCGGGGGGAGCGGGGTTGCGGGCTGCAGCTGATCCGGATCCAGATCCGCCCCTCCAGGCGTCACAGTGCCGACAAGATGGCCGAGGATACGGGACCAGAGTGAGGGAGGAAACAAAAACACTGGCGAATGATCCACGCCGCAGACGCCGGGGCTCCAAGTGGAGACTTTCTGTGCGGATAGAGGGCGGGGAGAGGGAGCGGCCTGCCCGCGGAGGAGACCCGTCTGTGGGTGGAATGCGGAGGAGCCCCGCTCTGAGGCGGCTAGCACCCAGCGCTCGTCTGTTCGTCTGCGTCGGCTAGCTCGCAAGCTAACGATGTTAGCTAGCTGACATCAAACGTTAGCGAAGAAACAAACACAGTTTTTTTAGGGGGGGGTGTGACAGTGAGATGATTCAGCGCCACTAAGAGCCGCCGGTTCTTCTTATCCTCGGTGGATCCGTGTCCAATGCGGCGGCGTCCCGAACCGGCACGCCAGATATCTAACGCGGCTCCGCCGGCAAACATTGTCTGATTTTCTTTGCGGTTAGCATTAACCAGCGCCTGTTAGCTTGCTCAGCTGTTTCGGGTGACCTCGAGGGGTTCCGACTCTGGGGGGGCAAGGGGGGTGGGGTGGGCGCAGAACTCCTTATTCATCCAGGATCACAAGTCCTCTTGACACCGATTTCGGGTGCTTTTCAGCTAACGTGGACAATTAAGTCGACACGGACGGACTGTTAACGTTTAACAAGCCGGCGACGTCCCGGGATCACGCTGTCGGACGAGCCGGAAACCCAGGCAACATCGCCATGGCTCACTCTCCCGCCCAGGGGAACCTGCCTGGGATACAGGTAAGACCCGTCCGGGCTTAACTTCTGTCCGCCACCCAGCAGCTCATTTCACTGCCAGGACAAAGTGTACGCTCCGCGGCTCCCTGCTGCGGCCCTGGAGCAAGCGATCGGCCGCCGGGGCTCCGAAAGAAAGCCCTTTAACACGGGGTGGTGGAGACGCCACTCCGTAACAGTGTAGCATCTCAGTGAGCGGACATCAGCGGTGTGTTGTGACCTTGCAACATTGAGATGATGCTTCTGTCAGTAGACACATTACAATTCTTAATTTAGATGTTTTAACCATCGTTCGGAAGTCCTCCTGATCCTGAAGAAGGTGCGTTCTCCCCACAGTGAGTGTGTTTCTGCTACAGTCTCCAGGACCATGATGGTGAAGATCAGAGTCCCTGGTGCAGTGTATCTATCTGCTTCACAGGGTTATCTGTCAGGAGAACGGAGGGGTCAAGGAGGTCAACCCCCCACTGCATTTGCATCTTTGAACACCTTGGAGAAGTGAATGTTCAAGGAAGTATCAGCCTGAAGTCCTACCCCGAAATGGGTGTGTCACCGCAACCTTTGTCCTGTCCAGCAGTGGTGAAGACACTTTGACACGCACGTGGTTTGCCCAGCATCAGTGTCATATAGTTTGGGACTGAGTGAACTGGTCCCCATCGGCTTCCAATTTAAAACACCTCGCTGTCTTCGTGCAAAATTAGCTGTCTTCGTACAACTGACGTGTCCAGCACCATCGGCTAAAATGGAAATTTACCCCTCTCGTAAGCAGTGACATTTGTGTGCGAAAATAAATCCCACAGTGCTTGGCACGCAGGCGCTGGGGTCTTTCCCCTCTGGAGTTTATCATGAGGAAAAATTGTTTTGCCATGAATTTCCTCTCTACTTCACCGCCATTCATCACAGAGGTCTAAACGGCAGCCGCAGATTGGTTGCTCTGTGGGATGTGAAGGCGCCCATGTGACTTGCAGATCTGTGCTTGCAATTTACATGATGGTGTTTCAAAGCCACATGAGGAAGGTGTTTCTGTAAACAATAAACCATTATTGACTAATCCATGCAGAGAAACATGGTTTTAAGGAGGCGAGACTTCCTTCTGTTTCGCCTCAGCTTTCCTTGGCTAAACTACACATTATCTTGACGTCATGACTTTGCAATGCGTGACCTTCAAAACGCAGTGGCATTGATAAGAGGAACCCCCGACCACCCGGATGTATATTTCAGGTCTATAGCTGCAGACCTTCACGTCAACAGGTGCTCTTCACAGGTTCTGCAGGGATTCTGTCCAGTATTCAAACTCCCCAGGACTCTTGAGTGGAGCGCTGGCAGAGAGGTCCTGTTGCAAAGGAAACCCTCACCGGTGCCAGTTTAGAGTGGAAGGCAAGCTAGCCTCAATGTGCACACTTTTGAAATAGTAATAAAAGAGCAAAACATATTACAATTAAAGATGAGCAATGGAATAAATGGCACTTTGCTTTTTCAACCTGTCCCTCACTAAAGTCACCAAAAGGGGAAGCACAATAATGTTGTGTTTTTATGGAATGTTGTTTTTTATGTCAAAATTCAGACTTAGTTGGACTCCTGAATAGAAAATAAAGTTGGTACTTCAGAAGATGAAATAGTCCAGGACGCTCTTTGACAAAGGCAGTTTCTGACAGAATGGCTTGCAAAAATATAAAGCGTGCCACCTTTGCCTTTCTGCTCCAACGAGCCTTCATCGGGTTCCTCATCGTCAGACGGTGATGTCACTCATGAAATGCCACAGTCGGAATAGCGAAAAGGAAATCTCCGGAGTGTGTAGAGGACAGCAGATAAGGAGTCGGCGCAGTAAAGAGATAAACATAGCAAGTTCAGTCCATGAGGTTGCAGAGTATTTAATGGAAAAAAATGCAAAAGAGGTTGTTTTTGGCCTTGCCTGATTGGGGTTTTCACAACAGCAGCGCAGCCTGGAGAAACGAGTCCTCTTACTTCATTTCCTGCGGCTTCTCGTGTCCACACACACACATGCAACCAAACCCTACCGCCTGCAAGGTCTTCACCCAGCCTCGGTGTCCGTCGCCAGATGCATCTTAAATTTGCACAAAGTTAACCAGTCTCTTCCTCCCTTCCTGAGGATAAGATAAGATAAGATGATGCCCGTTAAGGCAGTGCCATCCAAGGTGTTTTTTTTTTTTTTGTTACTTTTTTTTGTCACACCACCAGTTGGGAGTGGGAGTGAAAACCGAACGTCCTCAGGTTGGACATCTGTGGCTAAAGTGCATTGTGGGATCATGACGGCGATCCATAGTTTCAGGATCCTGATAAGATCTCCGAGCTGTGAACTTCCTCCCATTTCACAGCGGGGGGGATAGAATGCCGCCCTGGATTGTGACTTGTTTTAAAATATGCTTTTGGTCGACATGTTGCTCAATTGTTAAACTGTTTCCCCTCTCCTTCTTCTGTGCCTCTTCCTGTGTGTCACACACACACACACACACACACACACACACACACACACACACACACACGGTGCTGTATTGAGTGATTGAGTGAACTAGTGTATCCTGTAAGAATGCTACCCTGCTGCTGTTTCCTATTTACCCCTCGACATTCAATTCTTTTCAAACATTCCTTATTTCCTTTCCTCTTTTCAAATTTAATTAACCCCCCCCCAACTGCTGCCAGAATGCCAAAGTGGACCCGGAGGAGCTGTTCACCAAGCTGGAGCGCATCGGCAAGGGTTCGTTTGGCGAGGTGTTTAAAGGCATTGACAATCGCACTCAGAAAGTGGTGGCCATAAAGATCATCGACCTGGAGGAGGCTGAGGACGAGATCGAGGACATCCAGCAGGAGATCACGGTGCTGAGCCAGTGCGACAGCCCCTTCGTCACCAAGTACTACGGCTCATACCTGAAGGTGACACGTGCTGGGACGGGCTCTCGGTTTGGATAGAAGAAGGGAATCCAGTTTCTCTCAGGACAAAGTGGGAAGAAACGTGACAGGATTATTTTTCCCCACTTTGCTGACTAATAATCTGACACAGGTGTAAATCCAGACTGCCAATCCAACAGCTGGCATACAGTCAGTTGTCTAAACACGTTATTCTGTGTGATATTCAAGATGGCGAGAGCGTATGTGGCTCAAGGGTCCAACAATGATATAAAAAAAAAAAAATAAACAATATGGCATTTTCTTCCGGTCATGACATACATGATTGAATAATGTCTTTTGTCTGCCTCTGCTGTTCAAGGACACCAAGCTGTGGATCATCATGGAGTATCTAGGTGGAGGGTCAGCTTTGGATCTGGTGAGTGGTTTCCTTAGGTTGCTCCGCTCTGCCTCTCTGATCTGAAGGATGTCTGCAGAGTTAATCGAATATGTTTGAGAACCAAGCGCCAGTTCAGTCCAGACGTGCATCTCTACTGCTGTACCTGCCTCGGCATCAGCTTTTGCAAGGAAAGCACAAATTAGCCCCTCTCGTGCATATTAACGTGGAGGTTACAGATTACTCAGGCCGGTGGAGATGAGCTGTATTTGAATTGTTCTCCGTGTCTGTTGCCGCCGTGGTGTTTCTCAATGGCAATACCTCAAGAACTTTCTCAGGGAAGCGGAAGGAGGGGAATTGTCAGGGGTGGTCAACTAACAGCATAGATTGCCCGCTTTTTTCCCTAATTTACTCTTCTGTATCTTCAGCAGTATCTGATCTCCCCTGCTGACCGGCGGGTCATCTTGGTCGAAGTGTACTGCTGATCTCTGCAGACATATTTCACAGACCTGCCTTCAGAGCTGATAGTCTGCTGTCAACACCTGAGCTAGCTCACACATCTACGCAGCTAGTCTCCCGGATATAGCTTTAAAAAAAACAACAGATGTTTTCTAAGACCTTACTTTCAAAACAGAGTACGCGTGAGTGAGACTCATTAGGACGTGTCAACAGTCGGGGGAGGTGGACTTGCACATAAACCTCATAGAGAAAAGAAGAATTGGTTCTGCACAGATTAGTCGTATTGACCCAGGGTCTGAGCGGTGGTGGGTTATCGCAGGCGTTATCTCCACACACAAGGGTTCCCATCCAGGCTCTTCATGCCTCACCGTGTTGTGTTACTGTTCCAAAGATGGAGCCCGGCACTCTGGATGAGATCCAAATCGCCACCATCCTGAGAGAGATCCTGAAGGGGCTGGAATATCTGCACTCGGAGAAGAAGATCCACAGAGACATCAAAGGTGATCGTCTTAAAGGCAGCATGCTAACTCCATAAGACCTGCTAGGATATTGTGCTTAAATGCTGCACTGCTTCTCTGAAATGATTTCCGACGGTCTCCCTGTGTTACTGGTTTAATTAATGACACCAGCGCAGACACTTTGGCTGGTGGCATGGCATGCTGCCTCTGCGAGCAGCGGGCTGTCCGATGCTTGCCAAGCAGGTGTACTCACACTGCTGTTACGCCTCAGCAGCCCGTCTGAAAGGTCATGGAGGCTGAAAGGCACAAACAAATCTCTGCGTCTTATCAAAATCTGTGAAGACAGACAGGCTGGCACCTTGTTGATAGGACGGGTGTGCACGCTGCAGCTCCATGCAGGACGCTCATCAACTGTATGAATCCCAAAAGCTCAGGGGCCCAACACGTCAAAAGCAATCTCCCGGTAGATAGCAAAGACAGCGCTGGTTGATGGAATCAACACCATCGCAGGAGACCGCTTGACGTAAAAACTATTGTGTTTTGTAACACAAGGCCGAGGGGTCTTCGCCCATGTTTGGCAATTTAAACAATATATATTTTAAATGCAAAGTACAGGCTGCAAATATCCAAAGCGCTGGATGACCGCGGTCATGTTTCCATGGTTGCAGAATCTCTGCTCTGGTCTTATCCTGTGCGTCCTTGAATCCTCCCTGTCTTCCCCTCTGCAGCCGCCAACGTGTTGCTGTCGGAGCAGGGCGAGGTGAAGCTGGCGGATTTCGGTGTGGCGGGGCAGCTCACTGACACCCAGATCAAGCGCAACACTTTTGTGGGGACGCCCTTCTGGATGGCCCCCGAGGTCATCAAACAGTCAGCCTACGACTCAAAGGTGAGGTCCGGCCAGCTGCTGCTCCAGCTCTGGTCGTAATAATTGGCCAGCGGCGGACGGGTAGGAATAGCTCCCTGCTCTGAAGCCCCCCGCAGGGATTTCAGAACAACCAGTTAATCAACCAACTGCGCGTCCTCAAGCAGATGATTCCAGAGCCATGGAGACATTACTGCACATCCTCTATCGTGCTTTTATTTTTTTACACCCCGGTCTCTGGAGGGGACTTGAGATTTCCAGTTATGGTCTGGTTCCTAAGGGGCTGGGGGGTCAGAGACACAGGACCTTAAAAGGCCAAGATGGGCCGTCACAGCGGATCAGTCACTTACAGGAGCCAGTAAGGATTAACACCGTAGGGAAGGGACAATGTTATCTGTAATTTATTATCACTCTATGTAAAATAGGCTTCTTCTGAAACACAGGTCCCAGTGAGAGCCTCACATTAGATATGCAATCATATAAAACTGTGCATGAACATTCTGATAAGTTTATGAGACGGAGGCCTGGAGGGATAGTTTTCTTCCGATCAGTATTTCCCTGTTTATTGTCCAGCTGTTGTTGTAGTCATGGTAACGGTCCGTCTAGGCAGGCTGCAGTGGATGTGGAAAAACTGACCTCCACAGGTGACTCATAATCCCATTGTGACGAGCGCTGGTATTTAAGATCCGTTATAAACTGTCACGGCCTGGTCAGTATCACCAGGAGCTGCTGTGGATATTTGCCCTCTGCATCTGGATTCTTAAATTTTCTAAATTAGAAGAGTAGACTTGCACGGATAGGATTTCCCTCTCACACCATAATCAGACTTGAAGCCAAATATCATTTTCCACGGTGAGCCAGCAGGTGGCAGGATCAGTCTTCAGACGTGTAGCAGGTCAACCACCAGTTCACTGAGGTGGAACCATGTTTGTTTTGCTGGATGTCTCAATCAACTAACGTCTCTAGAGCTGCCGTTTACTTTAGCAGCTCAGTAGCATCCGCTGATGGGTTCATGGGTGGGTTGGCTGCTGCGGATGAATGACTCGACCCTTTGTATTGGCGCACCTGCATGCAGGAGGGGTTCAGGTGCTCCACTGATAACGGAAGCTTGCAGAGATGTCACCAACTGAGCTGAGCCTTGATGATTGTGACCACTAATATATATTTAGAAGATCCAGGCTTTGTCAGGCCAGCAGAACCTAATGATAAACATAAAATAAGTGTGGACATGTGTGATTGCAGGCGGACATCTGGTCTCTGGGCATCACCGCCATTGAGCTGGCCAAAGGAGAGCCACCCCACTCGGAGCTCCACCCCATGAAGGTGCTGTTCCTGATCCCAAAGAACAACCCGCCCACACTGGAGGGCAACTACAGCAAACCGCTCAAAGAGTTCGTGGAGGCCTGCCTCAACAAAGAGCCCAGTTTTGTGAGTATCTGGTTTGTGTCTCAGATTGTGAATTCCAGCATTCACTCACCGCCGCCCTCCCGCTCCCCGCAGAGGCCAACTGCCAAAGAGCTGCTGAAGCACAAGCTGATTGTTCGCCATGCCAAGAAGACATCCTACCTGACTGAGCTGGTGGATAAATACAAGAGATGGAAGGCGGAACAGTCCAGAACCACCGAGTCCAGCTCCGACGAGTCTGACTCGTATGTTCCTGTCTCTTCTCTCCATATTGTCATCAAAAATGCACGTTATTCAGCCACCGTGAGGACGGGTGAGCCTGCAGAGGAGAACCGGGGATTAAGCATCTCCCCATGAAACACACACACACAAGTGCAGGAACATCATGTTCCTGTGAAATTTCCTTGACATGTTATGTGACATATTTGTTTGTTGCTTTGATATTCATTTGAAATGATAAGTGGCTCCTTTGAGAGATGGCAAGTGTTACTGTGGCGACCATCGCTGTCCAAGCGCACAGTTCTGTCTCCAGGAGTGCGCATGAAACACGACGGCTCCAAAACCAGCCATGGTCATTGCTTTGAAAGACTCTGTTGTTTCTGTCCGATCAGAGAGCAAGACGGCCAGGCGTCGGGAGGGAATGACTTTGAAAATGATGACTGGATCTTCACCATCAGAGAGAAAGACCCCAGCAAGCTACCCAATGGCGAGGGGCAGTCGGGAGCAATGGAGCAGGTGAGGGCGCAGAGTGCTTTGGTGCAGGTATGGTATTCTACTTGGATCCCTGTTCCATAGCTGATTTACAAACCATTGCCCTCCCCCAGACGGAAGACATTCCAAGGAGGCCTTATTCACAGAGCCTGGCCAGCGTCATCTCCCCTGCCCTGGCTGAGGTAAGAGCCTCCACTTTTCCAGCAGACAGCGCTGGATCTGTGAGCTCAGGTGTTCACGTTCCTCTCTGCCTTGTACCTCCTAGCTGAAAGCCAGGCAGGAGCAGGTGAACGGAAACCCCATGGTGCTGGACGAACTGAGAACGGCCATCCTGCTAGCCGAGGAGGCCTACCCAAGCATCTCTGACTCACTTGTGGCTCACATGGTCCACAGGCTTCAAAGGTATCTCTTCCTCCTTGGATCGGCGTCCAGGGATGTTCGGGCCGAACCCAAACCCAACATCTTCCACTCACTGGCTTCTTGTGTCCCTCCTGTCTTGCAGTTTCTCCAAAAGCAGGACGTCCTCCTCCCCATAGGGCGGCTCTGAAATGAACCCTGCTCTCTGGGCCCCTCTCCCAGCCCCCTCGCCCCCGTCCCCAACCCCCCAACCCAGAACTCTCAGAGACTACGGAGAGGTTCTTTTAGGCACTGACAAGAAGTTTGGGCAGGGTTGGTTATGGACCCTGGAGCGACGGGATCTGCCCTCCAAGGAGATAAAGACCCCCCCATACCCCTCCAATCCAAGATGAGACTTCAGTCCACTGCTCAATGTAGTTGTCAAACCCCCAGAACCTCTGAGAGCATGCTTGACAACCCTGCAGGGATTCAGTCTTTGTGTGCACGCCGTGCTCCTGCACGCGCCTGAGGACACCAGGTAGGTGGGTGCCTGTGACAGGCTCCGCCCCCATGCCGCTCCCTGTCCAGGCAAATTGCAGCATTCTTAACGAAACCTCAGGTAAAGTGCTTTAAGTGGACGCTGTCCTTGGCGGCGAGTGGGGGGGGGGCATGCTGTACAAGATTTGTCATGCGGGAAAAGGATCACTGTGTACAAAATGGTCATGCTCATTTTGTAGATACTGATAAAAGTAGATATTTAAAAAGATTTCCGAGAAACTGCTCCGACCGACAGAACAGGAAATGCCTTCTCCAGACATACGGCTCATCACATCTCACGCTTGCTTTGGTTCCACCTGTCTGTTCAGCTTCTGGCCAACGTCAGGGTCACACTCATGCTCATCAGTGACCCCCCCCCCTCTCCCCCCTTCCCCCGCACCAAAACCTTTTCCATGTTCTACCACGTGGTTTTGAAAAGACGCCTTGGTCTTCAGTCCAGCCTGGAGATGTGTCTTTGCTGTTCGTTAAACACAAGAAGGCGCAAACGCTCCAGGGAAGTTCTAAGGAATCAGCCATCTAAGCGATAGGGTGCAGAAAAATCTTGCACAACCATGAGGCCTGACGTAGGCTCTGCTCTAATATCAATGTAAAGCTACTGCTAGCATAGCAGCAGCCACGTTTAGACGTTCACTCTGATCCATCAGTGCTAAGTGCCCGTATCCCCGCATCCAGATGTTGGGGCTTTCTGTGAGGTGTCCTAGCAACCTGCAAGATCATGAAATGAAACGAGTGCTCCAGGTGAGCTGGCACTCACTGCTATTTTTATTATTAGTATTTTCAGCCTTTTTCCAATACAGGTCGTCTCCGGCCGCATAAGAAACATCAAGAGCAAGTACAAAAACACATTTTACTCTTCCAGCAGCAAGGAGTAATTAAAAGCATCACGATGTTGCTGTCATAACTACTAATCCAACATGTAGTATGAAGTAAATACTACTATAAAGTCCACAAATACAAGGAGACCATCATCACCTTCTCCCCTCCAGGCTCTCGGTGTTTCTTGCAGGTATAAGGAACAAATTCAGTCCAAACATCTGCTCACAAACTGAGGGATGGACATTGTGTTCTTCTCACAGAGCAGCCATGCTGCCTTCGCTATCTCATAGTTTCATTAGCTACAGCGTAGAGCTTAGGCCTAGAAGATGGTGGTTGGACCCAGAAGAAGCAGTAGGCCAGTGTTAGCGAGGGTGGAGAGGTCCCGGCTGAGGTGACGGAGACCCCCAGTTCTCCACCTCACCCACCCGCCCAGCTCTCCTGCTCATTCTAATTTTAAAGCTGGAGGCCGTATTTATGTCCGGGCGCTGTGACATCACTGCCGAGGAGAAGCGAGAGAGATCAGTGTCAGCAGGAAGAACACATTCGTTTACAACATGTAGAACAATACGGGGAGCGGGGGGCGAGACTGAGAAGTATTATCCTTCCGTTACTCATAACTTATCCTTAGCATTAATTAGAAGCCAAGGTGGAGCCAGTGGAGCCAGAGAAGGCCATCACCACGCCTCCCGCCAAACCTCCCACCTCACCTCCATGTGCCATGTCCTCCCTCCTGCTCTCACCACAAACTACTAGTCTGATTTGCACCTTTTTTTTCTATTATATTCAAATTACAGATCACTTTTTTTTTCATTGCACTTTAAAAGTGTGTAAAGTATTTAAAGAAACCCCTGCAGGAGGATGAGAAAACCACTGGTTCGCTAATAGCCATGATTTACTATAGATGTTTACTTAAGAGCTCCACAATTTACCACTACTGTGCTAATGCAGCAATAATGTTGAGGAGTTGCATCGCGGCGCACTTATCGACACAGGGATCGAGTTAAATTAAGAAATATCTGATATTTTTGTAATCGCAGAGTTAAGTTATGAATTATGGAATGCTTTATGGATATTGACACCCGCCTTCAGTGCGAAAAAATTAAAAATCGCTACCTTACAGAACAAAAAAAAAAATCACAAAAAAATTGAAAGCCTATGCTATGGGAATAATTTACAACAACACGTGTACATCTGATCTCGATCATAGCGGACAGTTTATAGTACTGTATATAATCTATGCTTGTGTCATTTGAGAAATCCCAAGTTCAATGTAAAGCTTTCAAAGTGACATAAGAAATAAAGATCTAATGCTAACTGACGCCTCGGTGTGTGTGACTCCATGCTCCGTCATCTTACCCGCAACGTTCTCCATCGTTTGAATGCAAAGCACCAACAGAGATCCTCTGTGCAGCTCATTTGGGGTTTGTGCCCTAAAACAACGTTGCACTCTTGACGTTTGAGTGTGGAAGGTGTTTGAAGGCAGGACGTAAGGGAAGTTTAGAAACACATAGTGGGCACTGATACTGGCTTTGGGATTTGGAATGTGAGGCCTCTCTGCTGCACATCCTGGTCCCTCAGCCGGGCCTGACACAAGTCAAGAACCAGCACCTTCTCAATGTTTATTTCTGATGTCATTACAGTTTCGCATAAACTGACCTAAAAATAGCAGACATTTGAAAGACGACTTACTGAATTAAAGGGGAGATGTAAAATCCACCCATGAAATGCCTTAATCTGGAATGGGACCAGATGGTTGGGTGAATCTCCTCAGCACACCAACCTGCAGCACAATCACATGGTGAAGTTTGCAGATGTGCTGCAGGAAGGAAGTCAATCTTCTAACTACATGGTGCAACCTCGTGCTGGACGTCAGCAAGACCAAGGAGCTTTCTGCTGAGTTCCGGAGGCCACACTTGACACCCTCCACCGACCATCAGCGGTGTTGGTGTGGAGAGAGGGACGAGGACCAAAGTCCTGGGTGCACACATTGGTGAAGACCTCTCCTGGACCACCAACACTGCGTCACTGGCGAGGAAAGCACAGCAGCACCTCTACCAACTCTGCAAACTCCAGTGAGCCCGAGCTCCCCCACCCATCACGTGCACAGTCTCACCGCCACAACTGTAAGCGACAGAACGGTCTCGGAGTCTCCATGCCTGCTCCACCAGACTCAGGAACAGCTTCATCTAACAGGCTGCCAGGATGCTGAAGACTCTCCCCACGCTCTCATCCCTTCATCTCTGAACCCTGACCTCCAGATCTGCTGTCTTTTTGCTATATTACAGTAAGATACATCATACTGCTACTATTTGCACTGTGTAACTTATACTGAAACCTCTGCTGCTATTTACTTTATTTATTTTAGTCAATGTTATCTGCTGTGTACTTCATTGTTTTCTTCTTTCGTTGCACTCTGTAACAACAATAAATGTCTTGAATCCTTGAATCCATAGTGTTGGAAAGTGTCTTGTCTTTGTGCTGTGGATTTCTATTCTGTCATCGGGGGACCCGTCTACTTCATTCCTCTCTGTGTCTGCTACATGTGTAGACCTTGACAATCAAGCTGACTTTGACTTGGAACTGCTCCGCAAAAGACATCCCAGGGGTTCCCTCAGGGGTTGATGGAGAAATTGTCCTGTTCCATGGGTTTCTTCACCCAGGCTCCAAGCCCAGCTCTGCAGAAAGCTTCGAGGAGGCTTTTCTTGGCACCTTGGTACTCTGTCGCTGCCTGCTTGGCCTGGAGGTAGGTGGAGGGCCGGGCCGTTCTGATCCGCAGCCTGGAGGAGAGCTGGAGCAGGTAGGGGAGGAAACATCTATGTGACACCTAAATGAGCTTCTAGGGATTCAGTGACGTCAAGAAGAGGAGGTGGAGCTTTGCTAAATTCTGTTCAGGGCATCACTCGTTCAATCATCACTATGAATGAGGGGCTAAATTGTAAGATGTCTAAATGACATGTGAATGAGAGGTTGAATGGTTGTTTGTCTCCATATCTGGTCCTGTGATTGGTCCAGGGTGAGCTGCGCCCCTTGCCTAATAACAACTGGGATAGGCTCTGCCCACTGTGACCCTGACCGCAGGATAAGCAGTATAGATAATGAATGAATGAATCCCATTCGGTGCTGGACACAGCCTGGCTCCCTAATTCTTACCATCATTACTAAAGTGGTGACCCTCAAAATCGTTTATCTGAATTGGACGTGCCCCTGCAGTGTCTTGAGAGGGCTTTCCAGTGGCACCACTCCCAAGCTTGTCTGACTTTCGGTTGGAGAAAAAGATTTAGCATAGGATTAAGGCTGGAGCTAAGGTTAGGATTAGGGTTGGGGTGAGGACTCTGATTAATGTGGACTTTCGATTAGTACCGGAACCAGGTTTGTGCTCTATTAAGTAGATGATTGACACTAGATTTGAATGATTTTAGAGAAAGGTAATTCGCGTTAGGGCTAGGTAAGGGGGTGATAACCACCATCATCCAAAGCGGCGATCCTCTAAATTGTTTATCTGAAGAACCGTATAAGATCGAGCAATAGGCACTGATCTCCCCAAACATTGTTTTGGGTGGGGTTTCCGATGGTACCGCTCTCTAGCTTGTCCAACTTTAAGTCGGAGAGCTGGGTTTTGGGCTACAAATAGAGTTGGGGTTAGGATTCTGAATAATCCAAATGCTAAACCCTGGAACTGGCATGTTAAAATCCACCTGAAAACAAATATTCCCATCTGCCCCTTGGTCCATGTTACCTGGCAGTATAAACGCATCCAGTGACTGTACAGAGCGTGTTTGCAGAGTCGGGACGGTAGTCCCTGGACATCCTTCCCCGTCTTGGTGTCCACCACCTCCAGGCCTCGGTCCCCCAATGTCCAGTTGGCACTGAAGTTGGGTGCTTTTCCTGGCTGGCGAGCTTCTGCATTACTGATTCCTACAGAGCCCAGAACATGTTAGAATTTTGGCTGAAGGTGCCTGAGAAGAGCAGCACCCATGGAATCCTAATCCTAATCCTAATCCTTTCTGTGGTGGATCTTTCCCAGGTGGTTTGGAGGGTGCAGATGGACCTGCTGTGGGTGAGTGGATCTGTCTTGGGGTGGACCCCAGAATGGCGTTATACAGTATGTGGACGGTGTCTGGTTTTGACAAAGATGGCTTCTATGACTCATCTCTGGAACCATCTACGATCTCTGACCAGAATGCGAACATTACTGTCTTCAAGGAGTGGCCCTACGGAGACCCCCCCCCCCCCCCCCCCCCCGCCCATGACAAAAGACCCCCGCGCGCGGGGGGGAAAAAAAAAAAGCAAGG
>CAAKHD010005504.1:69998-100634 GCA_901007705.1 Fistularia tabacaria
GGGGGGGGGGGGGGGGGGGGGGGGGGGGGGGGGTGGGGGGGGGGGGGGGGGTGGGGGGGGGGGGGGGGGGGGTGGGGGGGGGTGGGGGGGGGGTGGGGGGGGTGTTGGGTGGGGTTGAGGGGTGTGTTGGGTGGGGTTGAGTGGGGTTGAGGGGGGTGGTGGGGGGGGTTGGGGGGGGTGGTGGGGGGGGGTGGGGGGGGGTGGGGGGGGTGGGGGGGGGGGGGGGGGGGGGGGGGGGGGGGGTGGGGGGGGGGGGGGGGGGGGGTATTTATAATCCTTGAGGACTAGTAGCCTAATCTCTTAATACTGATAATCCTTTATATACTACAAACACCCTAAAAACTAATAATATCCTAAATACTAATAATCTCCAAGTTCTAATCATCCCCTAAATATCAATGATCCCCTTTATACTAATAATATCCTCTCCTTCTTCCTCTTCTTTTCCTGTAGGCTTTTCCCTTCAGGGGTCGCCGCAGCGAATCAACCCTCTCCATCTAACTCTATTCTCTGCATCCTCCTCTCTCACGCCAACTACCTTCATATCCTCTCTCACTACGTCCATAAATCTTCTCTTGAGTCTTCCTCTCGACCTCCTGCCTGGCATCTCCACTTCCAGCATCCGTCTACCAATATAAACCCTATCCCTCCTCTGTACATGACCCAACCATCTCAGTCTGGCTTCTCTGACCTTCTCTCCAAAACATCTAACATGTGCCGTCCCTCTGATGGACTCATTCCTGATCCTATCCATCCTCGTCACTCCCAAAGAGAACCTCAACATCTTCATCTCTGCTACCTCCAGCTCTGCCTCCTGTCTTTTGTTCAGTGCGACTGTCTCCAAAACATACAGCATCGCTGGTCTCACCACTGTTTTGTAAACCTTTCCTTTCATTCTGGGTGATATTCTTCTATCAAATAGAACCTCTGAAACTTTTCTCCACCCATTCCAACCTGCTTGAACCTGTTTCTTTACCTCTTTAATACTAATAATATCCTAATACTCATAATCCCTGAACACAAATAAATCCCCTACATTCTAATCATCCCCTGAGTACTAATAAATCCCTAAATGCTGATAATCTTCTAAGTATTAATAATCTCCTGAATACTAATGATCCCCTAAATTCTAGCAATCCTCTATATACTAATAACAACCTGAGTGCTACTAATCCCCCGAGTACAATTAAGCCCTGAATACTAATAATCTCCTAAATACTACTCATCCTTGAGTATTATTAAATTTTTCCTTTGCTGAATTGAGTCACCATGTCTTGATTTCCTACAAAGAGGACCCTCTAGATACTCCAGGTTCTTCAGTGATTCTCTAGGTTCTCCAAAGATACTATCTAAATCTGCTCCTGGGTGTCTGTAGACCCAAACACACAAAGTCCGACTGAGATATTCCTCAACAGGAGCTCTTTTTATTTATTTATTTGTCCATTCATTCATTCATTCAAAATAAAATAAATCTAAATTGAAATTAAATGCTCTGGAATGAAAGAATGATAGAAATAAAGTCTCTTCACAAAATATAAAGCTCCTCATTCTCCCTTGGAAAAAACCTATGGGGGATAAATCTGTTATTTTTTCCTGTTGAATTATCCTGGATTACCGGAGCAATCATCTCTCCACTCGTGTCCTCAAATGAAGAGAACGAGATGTAAGACCTCTCCAGCCTGAATGGATCAGTGTGAGAAGCTGTGTATCTACAGGGCTTGAGGACCTTCATGGATCCTGGCCTCTACCAGGATGCTCTGAAGGAGGAGCCTCACTCGGTACAGCTCTCTCCACGTCCTGCAACTATTCTTCTGACTTCTAAAAGATGGAGATGACTTAAATCTCCACATCTTCTTCTTGGAGCAGCTTTCTTCTCACCAACTTCTCTCGATTCCCTCAAATGAGGCCTCAGCAGGTGTTGTTGATGAACTTACGTTGGACAATGAGCTTCCAGAGGTCCTCTTCCCCTCTGCAGTGGGAGACAGCCCCGGACAAGCAGCTCAGGTTTCTTGTCATCCACACATCCGTTATTCATGAGCGCTAATGGCCATCGCAGCACCGACCCACGTATTGATTAGGTTCTTATTTTCCTCCAAACCCAATCAGCCACGGCTTCCTGAGGTTTCACCTTCTCCACCAGGATCTCCTTACACTCATACTGATGAGTTCATGAGTCAGGATTCAAACACGGTCATTGGAAAGATTGCCGGTTAGATTCCTGGCACCAAATCCAAACCCACTCATCTTAGGACACTTTCCACCTGTATGTAGGAGGCCTTCTACCTCGTTTGAATGAGAGCGAGAAGGACAGACAGAAGGTTTGATGGCGACATAGGAGGTGGGAGGCACTAATGATCTCATAACACTAGTGGTGCTAATAGGTGAAATGATACAAAATAATGTAATATTCATAAAAGAAATAACAATCCTAATAATAAGTGTTCTTGAGCAAAGACACTGATTTATTTTAAAAAATCAGATTTGTGAGTCTTTAATCTTACTTGTGTTAAATTCCAAAGTCACGTATTTCCCAGTGCGCATGGACACACACACACACACACGCACACACATACACAAACACACACGCAGGCTTTCTCACACACTCATACACACACACATGTCTGGATGAGGGTTTATTACAGGAAGGTGGTGGTGTTGGATGAAGCTCCCGATGTTTCCTCCACCCAGCGGCTCCTGGAGGACGGAGGCTTGCTGCTGCTGCTGCTGCTGCTGCTGCTGCTGCTAGCTAGGGCCCTGCTCTTTCTCCTGCCTCATCCTCTTTCTCAGCAGCTCCCCCACGTCTGCCAGGGGGTTGGACATGGCTGCCAGCGTCTTGGCAGCGTCTCTAAAGTGGCCGCTCTCTGATTCCCTACAGTGGAGAAGAAAAAGAAGAGTACGAAGAAGAAGAAGAGGATGGAGGAGGAAGAGCAAGAGCAGAAGCAGGAGAAGGGGGAGGAGAGGTGCTTACAAGAGTTTACGTTTCTGGGACTGCTTCATCTGGCTGAAGTCTGTGGTCTCTGGTCTTTTCACTGGCCTAAAGGAGAAGGTGGTGAAGGAGGAAGAGGTTGAGAAGCAGGAGGGGAGGAGGAAGAGAAGGAGAAGGAGAAGATGGGCGGGGTTGGAGATGGAGGAGACACACAGCATCAATCAGGAAACGCCGGGTTGAAACCTTGTCATGTCAGAAGGTAACAAAATGAGAGTGTACACCAGGAGACAAATTCTAGACCCTCTATCTTATGGATTTCATCAGCTGTGAGGGCTCTCCTTCACTTCAGAGAGAATGGACGTTACTGAGACGTGATCATCTGTCCACCTGTCCACTTGAGGGTTTGCACCTTCAGCGTGGATATCAGAGGTCTGGCCTCTGAGGAGCGGAATGACCTCAAACCATGGAACTCGTTTCCTGCTGCCGGACCTTCTGAGGCTGCCTCTGCTGTCCTGGATGCAGGTGCTCAGCTTCTGAAGGCACCTCCTGCACACTGCGTGATACCAGGGCTCTTTGAAGGCCACGTCAGGCTTTAAGGTCACTCTTTTACTTGTTCTGTGCTCAATCAAATAGAAGCAGGTGAAACACAGATAGAACTCACAGTTTGCTTTTCCTGCTCTTGCGGCGAGCTGTGGGAGCTGTTGTGGCGGCAGGGCAGAGGAGCTCGGACAGCTCGGGTAGGGCGTCAGCCAGTGGCCTCATGTCTCCAACCACCGGCGTGGCCTGGCGCTGAGCCGTGGCGGCCTGGCGCTCCTTCGCCTGCTTGATGGCGCTGATCTCTGTGGAGGAAAACTCAGGTGAGAAGGACCAATCAGAGGAGATCTTACATAACCTTCATCCGAGCACTGCTGAAGGAGGGAGAAACATCTCTTTCTAAGTTCTAGAGCAGGGGTGGGCAAACTACGTTCTGCGGGCCGTATACGGCACGCTGGGGGGTTTAAGAACAGAGGTTGACAGCTAATTTACAGACTCAGCTATTTTTTTTCACGGACAAACCACAATTCAAGAGTCAAGTACCAATGTAATGGTTGGGGTACAGACTGATTGCAACACCATGACTCCACACCAACAAAGAAAGAGGTCAAGGACTTTATTAAGGCTCTGGTAGTTCATAATAGCAGAATAAAGATGAAGCAGGGAAATCAGAGACATCTCATGTAATGGCTTTTACGTTTACTTCTATTCTACCTATGTCATTTATATTATTTCACACAAGCACTCCATCCATCTGCTCCTGGCCTGGTTCCACTGTCAAATTTTAGAAACCATTGTGGCCGCTGAGTTAAAAAGTTTGCCAACCCCTGCTCTGGAGCTTCAGTTTTTGGTCAAACGCTGTGTCCTGAGAAGTTCTGAGGAGGCTCCCTGCCCCAAGGAGAACGAGAGGGGTTCCAGAGAGGGGGTTATGATGGGATGTATAATGTATCTCCTTGCTCCTGGCATTCACTGAAAGTCACGAAGATGTTGTTGAAGCCCAGCTCCTTGCTGTGAGGATGGAGGACAATTGGCACTCTTCACATCACCATTTCCACCTCCACTGGTGGATCAAGAAGATGCCTTTCTGATTTCATCTCATTAACTGAGAGCATCCACTATGCTGCACCACCCTCAGGGAGTGGACGCTGGAGCCACGCTCAGGTTTCAGAGTGGCATAGACCATTAGCACCTAATTATATCCCCGAAGAGTGTGTGTGAGTGTGTGTGTTATGTTACAGACTAATTGATCGGTCCATCCGCCCGATGAGGTTTCAGGACTGATTACAATTACTGCGGCGTCAGAGGCCATGGTGGTGGCGAGACGAAGAGTTGAGGGAGCAGTGGCGAGTCACTGGTCCAGAAGCTTCTCGTCCACCTGAGAACATAATGTCCACGTCTGAGTCCGTTTATCGACATCAGAAGGTCTTCCTGCAGACGTTAGAGATCTTCTCCTGCAGGCTGACACCAGGTCTTCAAGAGCGCTAGAGGACAAAAGCGTTCTCTGGCTCGTCTTCATCCCCAGCCAGGTTCCTCAGGAGCTGCAGACATCCAACGCCTTGTGTCCCCTTCTTCCTCCAGCTGCTCCCATCCAGTCTGCTCTCAACCAAAGGATGAAGGTCACCTGAGATCTTCTTCACAGGCCCTGGGCCCTCCCATTGGACAGGCTCCCAGGGGGCGGGGCTTCATACCTCTAGCATCTCCACAATTGTAATCTCAATTACTGTTGTATCATTTCGGCTGTTAGCGCTTCTTGTGTTAGGAGTATGAGATCATTGTCCCTCCCAACCTTCACACCTCCTCGGTCTCCATCACACTCTTTCTTTCTATCTCTCTTTCCTTCTCGCTCTCTTGGTCAAGGTGGACGGCTGCCCACATGGAGCTGGGATCTGTCCAAGATTTCTGCCAAAGCAGGGTTTCCTCTCAGAGTGCCCTGTCCTGGAGGAACGTTGGGTTCAAGTCGATCATCTCAAAGAGTGTGGTCCAGACCTGCTCTACATGGAAGGTGACTTTTGGGTTGGACTCTTCACAGTGAAGATGTTCTTCAACTTCACATGTAAGAGAAGGACCATAAACTAGATATCAAAATATCCCGGCACATTTTTATGTTGTTTTGGATGTTGGAGCTTGGATCAGAGACGAAGATGTGGAGGATCCTCTGTGGGAGTGAGGAGGATGGAGAAGATCAGGAATGAGAGGGAAAGCATGTTAGATGATCTGGAGATAAAGTCACACTGAGATGGTTTAGACATGGACAGAGGAGGGATAGTGAATATTTGGGTAAAAGGAGGCAGAGATTGGAGCTGCCAGGCAGGAGATCTGGAGAAGGACCAGAGAGGAGGTTTATGGAGGGATGGTAAGAGGACAGGAAGTCAGTTGGTGTGAGAGGAGAGGGTTAGACAGAGGCTGGTGACTGGCTGTGGTGACCCTGAAGGGAGATGCTTTAACTTGGGACCATTCTGGTATCTGATAATGGCTCCCGCATCTCCTACAAGGACCCCAGGTTCAGTGTGAGCGGGGGTGAGGAGCGTAGAAAGTGAGCCCCAGGCTTCACTCTGGTGAACAAACGAAAATAAAAACACTGTTCTCCAGCAGACAGAACTTACTGTGGAGCCAGCGCTCCCTCCTCTCCTTCATCTTCTCCTTCTTCGACTTGACATTCTTATCTGGCCGGCCTGCATGCAGACACACACACACACACACACACACACAGGGTTATGGTGTGCTCCTCCAGGGGGGGGGCTGCAGGCCTTTATCTGCCACCGCAGCGCAAAACAACACGAGTGCTTTTGCAGCTGTTTGCAGGAAGAGAACAAGCAGAGATAAGGCATCTGCTGCTGACTACACATGTGGGCAGTCGGGTGAGAGGGTGAGGGAGGGGGTAAGGGGGTCCAATCTCGTGATTTGATGTGGGGTGTCAGTTGCACTGGTGGAAGCGGTGTGTGTGTGTGTGTGGGGGGGGGCTTCACCGCACACCTCCCTCTGGGATGATTGACTTCCCCCTGGCTAGAGGTGTATCCTGATGGATACAGTCTAAATATGGATGTCAACTCCTGAACTTTTCTGGGGAGGAGGGACAGACGGTACACATTCACATGTTAACCTCCTCTCTGGCTGGATGTCCATCAACCATTTGTAAATATGTGTAATTATGTAAACTAATTACTGGTGAAAGGACTTGAGAATCCAGACTGTCAAATGAGAGCGTGAACAGTTATATGTCTGAGAGGGTGAATGGTTTGAATGTCTCTATAAGGCGTGTGAGTGAATGAGTGAATGGTTGTATGTCTCTATGTGATGTGTGAATGAAAGGGTGAACGGGATGTATGTCATATCACGTGACTGAATGGTTCTATGTCTCTAAATGACACGAGAATGTGAGGGGGAACGGCTGTATGTCTCCATAAATGTGAATGAGAGGGTGAATGGTTATTTGTCTTTATACGTGGCCCTGTGATTGGTCATGGGTGAATTTCGCTCTCATCTAATCACAGCATGGATCAGCTCCAGCGTCCCTGACTGCAGGATAAGTACTATAGATTATGAATGAATGAACGGTCATTCACACACATATCTACACATATCATCCAGTGAGTGAAGGTCTGCAGTGTCCTACTCCAGCCTCCATCCCTGAGGAACCCCAGCCTGTCTTACTTTTCTCCTTCCTGTCAAGAGAGGCGGTGTCTGCAGGCTCGCCCAGCTGCAGCGTCTGAACCAGGGCCTCCCTGCTGATCCTGGTCCCTGAGAAGATCCCGCTGGAGAACAAGCCTGGAGCCTACAGGGGAATGAAGAGACATCAACCTGCAGTCTCCTAATTCGGGAAAATGAATGCAACAATGAATACCATTGCAGCAGGATGCAAGAATGGACTCCATTTTTCTTTACTTTCTCCATCATATTTAGATTCAATTAAGTTCCCTGAAAAGAGTGGGGTCCAGCTGAGATTTTCAGGTAAACTGTCCACTCGGGGCGGGGGGTCGGCCCACCCTCAGGCACCTGGGGTCATATTTACCGGGAGGCTTATCGGTGGTTTACTTTCCTTCAGAAGAGGAAGAGGAGCAGTAGGCTGGCTGTCTCTCTGCGATCCGGAGGGCAGGGTCGGAGACGCGGCGGACGCCGGGGGCGGGAGTTGGCCGCTCAGCCGCTCGAGTTTCACTGCCTCCTGGTGAAGTTTCTGCCGGACGTGCTTGATCTTCCCGACCATGACGAAGGAAGAACTTCTGCTCGATGTTCACAGAGAAACTCTCCTTATCCAACTCCTCTCACCGCGTCGGCTGCCTGGCGGACGATCGTAAAGGTAGAAAAACTCTTTCCGGAAGTAGATTTGCGAGGACGTCAAATTAAAACACCGCGGTTTGCCAATGTCGGGGTTGTGGCCTACGTGTTCGCAGGTTTTCGGAGACTCGTCGCTCAGATGGATCATAAATCCCATCATCTGGACAAAGCCTTCTCTGCGTCTCTGTGTAGTCTTAAAAATGTGCGAAAAGTAATTTAGGATCTCGTGGAACCTTTACTTTGAAAGTCTATTTCGGAAGTACTCATGTGTTTGGGTGACTTGTCATTTGTTGACATGAGAAGCGTGACTTGTGTGCCAATCAGAGTCGCTCGGTGGAAAATATTGAAAAAAAGAACTGTTCCGCTGAGTTTCTGTTCCGCATCCTATTCTGTTTAATTCAAAAACTTTTACTAATTCGATTTAAAACAGTTAATATAAAATATTCCTTTCACAGTTTACAGCGTCGACACATACTAATGTTATCAAAAGTATGAATATGGAGATATATGAACATATGGTTGATTTGTATATGAAATATCTATCGTGTATGTTTTTTTTTTTATTAATTTTTAATGCAAAAGTCATAGTTACAATTCATGCTCATTGAACAAGATCCATAACCTGACCTTCCGTGCATGTGGCGGGTCAGCCTCTGCTCCTACATCATTTTCAGGAAACGATATATGTCTATACACACACAAATATATATGCGTATATATATATA
The DNA here is from genome assembly GCA_901007705.1 of Fistularia tabacaria. Taxonomy (NCBI): domain Eukaryota; kingdom Metazoa; phylum Chordata; class Actinopteri; order Syngnathiformes; family Fistulariidae; genus Fistularia; species Fistularia tabacaria. Next base: position 78,456 of record CAAKHD010005504.1, read on the forward strand.
TACACATACAGTTAACGATTTTCATATATTTTCTTCATGTATATATAAAGAAAACTATGTATGGTGAAAAAAATTATCTATTTATTTTTTGGGGGGGGATTCATGCATAGAATTTTTAATTTTTAAAAACACTGTATAAAGAATATAAATGGAACTATAACTCATGAGTTAGAGCTGAAGAATGGGGTCTATCCAATGTCCACCTGGGCGAAACCAAGACTGAAGAACATTTATCTTAGTTAATCTATAAATTGGTTCTCTCTCCGATTCACTCTTAAGCCTTTTTATGTATATGTATATATATATATATATATATATATACATTCACACACATTCAGTACATATAACAGTATTTGTCTATGTTTCGAACATTCTATATTTTATTACTTAACATCTTCACATATTCAGATGATGTTCACCCTCAACGTGTTCCTCAGCTGGGTGAGAGGAGCAGCGATCATGCAGGCAGTGAAGGACAGAGCTTTTCTGTGAATCTTGGTGAAAATGATATTTATTTGCAGCTTGAGGTGGCGAATGACTACAAGGAGGCTACAATAATAATAAAAAACAACAACACAACACTGCTGTGCAGCACGAAGGGATGTTGAGAACGTACAAAAATAGACCTATCAAAAACACAGTTGCACAAATACGTTTTAAGTACATCTAGCATATAAATCACATGACACACTCCATGGGGAAACTCAACAATCATCAAGAAGCAGGTCGGTGAAGATCACGAGGAAATTCAGCATTAACCGATCACTTCGGATGGCGAAAGAATCGCAGGAACGATTCCACAATCGCGGCGTTCGGAGTCTTATCTGCAGTTTTGGATCTCAACATTTTAGACTAAATGGTTGTATTCCACCACCTAATATTGGGTGCTTAAGCCTGAATCTACTCATGCGTACATAACCTTCTGTGGGGCGTAATAAACAACGATCGATTTCCATCTTGAATCACGCCCCAGAGTAATACTGTGAGATATCCAAAATTATGTGAAGCAGCAGATATGCACATGGAACCCTCTCTCCTCATCTTACTGCCATGTTGAATTGATGCAACACAGGGATCACTGTTACAATGCATAATGGGTGAATCTTCTTCTACTTTGGGCTTCCCCCTTTCACAGCCAATCCCCTGCCTCCATCGAACCCTCTCCTCTGCATCCTTTCCTCACACACCGACCGAACTTCCTGTCCTCTCTCCTGCCGACAGCTCCAACCTCAGCCTCCTTCTACTCAGATCTTCACCATACCTTCTCTGTGGATGTCCAAACCATCTCAGGATTTAAACGACTCGACATGAATAAGACACAAGTTGTGATAAAGAAAGAAAAATAAGGATGTGTTAGAAGGGCTGATCGGGGAGAGAGAGGTGAACCCACGAATCAGCAGGACAAAGTTTTCCGATGAGAAGCAAAGGCATGTGAAGACTGATCTGACCAGGGGGCAGTTAAGTTCTCAAGCAACCCAAACCAGTCTACAGCTTAATATTTCGAGCACCAATTCAGGGTTAACTCTATTTTAGATAAAAGCATACTGTTATCATTAATGACAAATCTACAAAGCAATACTCAAGGTAGTAGTTTTGAGCAAGCAACAATCAGCAGAAGAGCTTCAAGGAGCAGGAGGTCGAGGATAAATTTCTTTAACTGAAGTATAAAAGGCTTTCAGATCCAACCTTCTCCATGCTGATGGTGTCCACAACCTCCTCAGACTGCCTGGGCCTCAGAATATCAAGAAACATATTTAAAAAAAATGCATTGTCTAAATGTTTGGCATCGTGACGACTGACAAGCCTGGACAATCGGGTAAATCTCATGTGCTTGAGTTCCAGTTTCTACGATGTTCAATGATCGTGGACCATTCAGAACCAGCTGTAGGAATGCTGCTGTTGAGCGTAAGATACGTTTGGTGTGGTTTTCTTCTGCTGAGTTATGGGTCCAGGGGAACGTTGGGTCCGAGGCCAGCATCAGGAGACAGGATCAGGAATAAACTCTATCCTGTATCCTGTTCGAGATGTTTGGGTTAGAGAACGACGGATCAGTGTGTCGCTCCTCACAGGTCGTGACTCTCAGAAAATCATACCTGCGGTTTCTCTTCTGCAGCCGCACTTCTATGGTCTTCTCTATTGTTTGAGCTCATAAGCTGTGAGGCACTAACTGTCACCACAAGGCTAGCAAATACAGTTAGGTTGGTCCAGAGGAAAACAAACACATTCCAGGCTCTGCAGGCTGACAGCCAATGAGAGGGCAGCGTCTATGAGGCGCAGAGCTGGAGGACAATACTGACGAGCTTTAGACACTCGATGTACACAAGGTAGTGGCACGTTCTTCACGGAAACATGGTATCTCCACGAACGTCTCACATGCAGTTCACCAAAAATGAGCGGCAAAGTTCTTGTCAACATCTGGCTACGCAGACTCACACACACACACACACACTCACATGCGTGCGCAGGCGCACACACACAGAAATACATGCACATCTAATGCATTTCTTGAGGCTAACAATCACTGAACATTTGGCCTGGAAATTCTTCAGGTCAGGTTAGAATGATGTTCCTATCTATGGTTTCTACTGCTTGGAGGTGCTGGGGTGGACTGGAGTCACTCTGCTTCGGTGACCCGAACATGAATGAACAATGACGAAGGGGGAATACTGGTGCCGTCTTTGGACAGAAGGTGGATATGACGATAACCTGGAAGCAGAGAAGGACATGGCAACTTGAGCTCGGTGATATGTGGCACTGTCGGCCGGCCCCAGCAAACCTACCTTGCTGCATGCAGAGGAAGGGGATGGTGTACTGCCCCACAAAGTCGTTCTTAGACGTCTTGTCGTAGTCCTCGACCACGAAGCGCACCATGGCCAGCTCGGGGCAGTGGATGGTGAATCGCAGGGTGTCGAACCACACTGGGTTGAACCCTGCAGGAGGACAAAAATGTCATCTCTCCCTGTTTGTTTGCAGATACCAACCAAATACCTTTGTAGATTTCTGGCGGTCATTCCGCACCATTATTCTCGATGTATCTGGTCTCCTGCTTGGCTTGGTCCATCGGAACTCCATGAATCTCCACCCTGACCAGAGGGTCCACAATTGATCCCTCTTTGATGTTGACTTTGGGCAGCTGCTGGCCACTGATCACCTTTGACACAAGAGAGCAGACTCCTCTTCGCTCAACAGGAACTTCTATTTGTTTTTAATCACTTTTTTAATTTGGGACAGGCCTTGAGATCCTTTCATCTACTCCTCAAAAAAGTGTTGCCACATCCAGCATCCAACCATGGCTTGGCTTTTCAAGCAAAGTGGCAGCTAATCAATAGCTGCTAACATTGTTGTTCATGCATTTGTACCTGTATGGTGAGGTTGAGGGCCCGATAGCTGTCCCGCTTTTGTGGAGCCTCGGGGTCGAACCTTTTCTCAGCCTCTCTCATGAACTTGGGCTTGAGGATGAAGCCACAGCTGCCGTTCTGGTTGAACAGCCCGTCGTTGAGATCCATACCTTCACCAGCAGTTTGGAAATTTAGTGCGACTGCCCAAAAGTGAAATGACAAAGAAATTATCTTCATAATTTTGTTTCAGACACTGAGTACAAATGGACAGATTTATTAGAAATGCACAAGGAAACATCACATTTCAGTTTCAGTGGAGATAAATTATAGCTATGACAGACATGGGTACGTCATCCTATGTTATGTGTATTGAATCTTCTGTCCTTCAGGGGCTATAGCCAATGACTTGCCTTCTAACCCTCTCCTCTGCATTATCTTCTTTCATACCCTCCTGTCCTCTTTCCCTCCATCCATAAACCTCCTCTCTGGTCTTCTTCTGGGCCTTCCAACCTCACTATCCCTCAACCCAGATCTTCACTGTCCCTCCTCTGTCCATGTCTAAACCATTTCAGTGTGCCTTTATCTCCAGAACATCCAACACATGCTGTCCCTCTGATAGACTCCTTTCTGAACATCTCAATCCTCCTCACTTCCAAAGAGAACCTCAGAACCAGACACCATGGCTGCTCTCACCTCCATCTTCTACACCTTTCCTTTTATTCTGGCTGATACACTTATATCATCTGAAACTTGTCTCCACCTTTACCAACCTCCTTGTACACTTTTCACCACCTCTTCTCCACCTTCTCCAATGCTCTGGACTGTTGACCCTAACAACTTAAATTCCTCCGCCTTCTTCATCTCCACTCCCTATAGCCTCACTGTTCCTCTTGGGTCCTTCTCATTCACACACATGTATTCTGTCCTGCTGCTGCAAACCTTCACTTCTCCCCTTTACAGAGTATACCTCCACCTCTCTAGATGTTCTTCCTCCTGCTCCCTGCTCTCTCTCTATAGAACACATGGTCTTCTGCAGACATCATAGTCCATGGAGGTTCCTGTCTAACCTCATCTGCCAGCCTGTCCATCACCAAAGCAAACAAGAAGGGGCTCAGAATATGATCCCTAACGCACTCCAAAGGTCTAAAAACCTTGAAGATATCTTTCAGCTACAATTACCAATTTGGCATCCCGCGTTCCACATTTCCTGGGGATTAAAGTTGGAGGAGTCGGTCCGGAAACCGGTGGGATAAACCCTGGTCAGCTGCCGCGAGTTATGGTGAACAAACTCCGCCCCTGGAACAAAAAGAGATACCATAAGACTGCACGATCAGGTATGTGATTCACGGACTAAGCAAAATTTATAAGAAATTGAATTTATCTCAGTGATAGTGGAGAAAGAAGGGATCCTGCTGAGTGCAAAATACACATATCCAAAGAACATTACTAAAACCTTTGTTTTCAGAAGTATACGAGACAAGTATAAGAGACTCACCAGCCTCTCTCAAGTGTTTGCGGGCTTTGGACTCCGTGAAGGAGGCCACTTCGTAGAACTTGGAATGGATGCGGGAGTGTTTGAAGCTGCTGAAGTGGACGCTCTTGCAGTAGACGACGCAGTCAGACAGCTCTTTGGACAGAGTTTGCTTCGACTTCTGTGGGAAGGTCATCAACCCACAGGGGGTTTCATGGAATTGTTGCCAATGAAGGGTAAATGCCATCAAGAAGAACCTCCTCATGTTTTCCCGCCTACTTTTATAGGATGTGTATTATTCTGGCTTTCAGAGAACCGCTCAAACATTCTGTCAGACCATTACCCTCCCAGGACGCAGGGCTACCTGTGGTCCCTGGAATCTTGAAGAGCTAAACAGAAGCCAGGAGCGTTCAGTTACCGAGCTCCTCTCCGGTGGAATCAACTTCCAGTTTCTCCCAACCTCCCTCCTTTGAAGAATAGCCAGCCTTAATCTCACCCCACACTGACTGGGGTCATGGTGTTGATTCTCTGCTCCTCACATTCTTAGACTAAGCCTGCTGCTCATGGTTCATCCATGAGAGTTTTTGATGCAGAGGACACATTTTGCTGATGATGTTGTCATGTATGTAGAACTGAATGTGACTAATAAGGAGCCTCCTACTTCTTCTTGATCATATTTGTGAAGAAAACTACTCCAAAACTACTTCCTGTTGTCAAAAGGACACCTGAAGGACAAGAGTGGGGGGTCTCTCCCTCTGCCGTCTTGGCCTCTGGGTCCCCGGTGTGGGAACAAATTGTAAGCGGATCACCTCAACGAGCAGCCACTGTCTTCACCCCACACCCTGTCCTCTCTATATTTCATGAGGGAGGAGAGGAACTTATGCTGTCCTTTTCAGCAGGATTTAAGGTAACCTAGATGTCTGGGAGAACCACTCAAACATCTGACAAAAGTCATTCTTCTGGCTTAAGTGGCTTAAGTATTAAATCATATTTAAAGTTGGAAAAAATTAAGTTAATGTCCCCATAGACCCATTCATCGGCCAGTAGTGGAAAGCTAGTCGGAATGGTTTTCCTTGATTGACTGCGGTTTGACGATAAGATCCAACTAAATTCATACCAGAATGTGTTTGATTGAAGGAGCTGTCATGGTTACGGGTTGAGAAGCTTAGTCTGTTAAGTGTCCCCTTCACAAATTGAAATCCTCCTCCCTTATCGAACTTGGTGTTGCATCATTTGTGTAAATCACACATTCAGGCCCACCTTAATCCTACGTCGGAGGCTGTCGTGGTGAAGGTTATCCTCATCAATCTCAGCCACCTCATCCACATCGCTGACCTCCCCGGTCAGAGAATCCTCCGCCAGCCCGTTAAAACTCTCCTCCAGTCCGCCCATTTTCTTTGCCTTCACCAGAATTTTTCCTCTGAGATCCTGAAATGGAGGAGATCCAGGAGAACGCTGTTGACTATTAGCACTCACTGAAAGTCCACCGTCACATGCTGTTTGGATGTGAGTTGCATTTTCACAAAAACATGGCAACATCTGCTGAATGGTATATATGAGTTTAGCCAGTGGAGGGATTTGGTTCATCCAGAAGAAGCTCCTGTTCTATCAAGGAAAATAAACAGGAGTGACATGAAGAATAGGATGCACAACCAAAACCAACCATCTATTATTCATCAACTGGAAATTAATTGTTTTAGGGTGGTTTTGTCTCAGCTGGTAGATCAGGCAAACCTCCAATCAGAAGGTTGGCGGTTCAATCCCCAGCTTCTCCTGTCTGCATGCCAAACTGTCCTTTGGCAACATACTGAAACCTCAGTTTCTCCTGATGATATGCTTAGTGCCTTGCATGAAGGCTCTGCAGCCATTGTTGTGTGAAGAGACGAATGTAAAGGGCCATATCAGTGGCCATATGTGTGTCTCCAAAACCACTGCCCTATCTTCAACTTTTCTTTCTTTCAGTCATGTAAACAAATAAGAGTATTTCTTTCCGCTGCTGGATGTGATTTCGTGAGGGAAGGATTGTAAACTCTTGGTTTTTCATTCAGGACTGGGGCTCACCTCAGGGGACGGCAGCCCAATGGGAGCCTTGCCATCCAGCGCACTTTTAAGCAGCTTGTCACCCAGGATGTGTTGGAGGTGCTGGGCCATGACTTTTTGTTGGTCTACACAGCAGTGGTTCTCAATGGACAGGATGACGGGATAGTCCGATATCTGGACAAGGATTTGGAGGAGACCAAGGGTTAGATGGAGTGAGTTTGTAATCTGACACAGGAGAACATCATCATAGGAGAAAGCTAATCTGCCTGCTGCCGTGCACCTGTGGCTAGTGCCTGCCTGGGTGGATGAGCTGCAGATGGACTGATAAGAAGTCATGAGGCCACGTTATTCAAAAGCAGGTCTGGCAAGCGATTCAGTCTGGCAGATGTTCTACCCTTTTGGCGTTCCAAGGCTGATCCCTTTCGGCGACTCTGTCAGTATGTCTCGATTATTATTCAAAGATATATGGTCATTTTGCCATGTGTGTGCAAAGTTCACTGACTAATTTAACAGGGATGGTACATAGCCTGTGTAGTCAGTTATTAAGTGCCACAGCTAAACCATACTTGTTTACTTCCATGATCCTGATTTCATGAATGCAGTTGCACAACAAGTCTCTCCGATTGGTATGTAGAGTATCAACTATATGGTAACCTCTTATTTTTGGGGGACCTGACTTGGGTTTACTCTTGATAGGGGTGCCTGGTGACTCTGAAGAGGTTCATTCATGTGTCCATCCAGCGCAGGTGAGGCTACCTTGAAGGCATATTTTCCCACGGTGCTGACCACGTCCTTGAAGAGTATCTTTGAGGTTAAGGTATGCCCGTGATAGACGATGGGTTCCCCACTGGCACCATCCCAGCAGTCCACCTCCACGCATCGGCAGCCGCGACTCAAAGCCCTGCAGAGATATTTGGACATCAATTTCACATCCAGGCATTCCCTCTTTTATTTCATCATGGCCACAGGTAGAGAACACGACGGCTGTAAACAAATGCTTTGTCTCAATGGAAGCGGTCACGACATCTTATCTAACCGATATTCAGATTAGTATGTAATCCCACAGAATTAAACACTTAAAAATAGCCAGTTGGACGTCAGTGCTCCCATTTCATCAAGAGGGATTGCTTTTGGTTGGATTGGTGAATTATAAAACTGGTTGCAGATTAATGCTATGTTTCCGCAAATATCCCACTATCATGCCTGAGAGGTTCCTAGGCAGAGAGCTCACACCTGCTGAGGTGAAACATGCTGAAATGAACCAATGTGAAAAGTGGTAAGATAAGATAAGATAAGATAAGATAAGATAAGATAAGATAAGATAAGATAAGATAAGATAAGATAAGATAAGATAAGATAAGATAATTAATTAATTCTTCTCTTTTAGTCGACGTTGTGATCCAGTGATTTAGAAACGTAATTTGTTTCATTTTACCGACCAAGAAACCAAGACATTAATCATCCAGGGAATCATTTTGGCTGAGCCTCCAGAGGTAGAGAACTGGAAAATCAGAGGTTCTAAATGTGCATTTAAGTTGTGTAACTGTGCTGTACAGGTGGCTCCTCCTGCTTCAGGCTCAGACTGTGAGTGAAGGCACGAAAGGCCTTCCTGCTTTCTGATCTTATGCACAATTGGGATCCGCCACAAATACAATCCAGAGCCTTCTATTCTGCAGCATTTTACATTGGCGCCCCTTGTTCTAGACAGAAGCCTCATCTTTGCCCGCCTCCTTTCTTAGCTTTCTTCCTCACCTGGATGTAACTTCTCCAATCTGCCATCAACCAAGGACCTCTTGCCTCTGGGTTGCTTATCTTTGTTGACTGTTTTTGATATTTTCCTTAGCACTGTTGCTAAAGCTTTGCAAGTCATCCTTTCTCTTTGCTTCAATCCTGGTCATACCACCTGCTTTGTCTGCATGTCCAGGTGAAGGCAGAGCCAAAATGTAGTTGTATCTCCACGCACAAACAAATAGTATCTGAACAACCTCTGGCTGCTCCCTCACTCCTATTTTGTGTCATGCCGTGTCAAGTTTCTGCTAATGAAGTCTCCTTCAACTCCTGTGTGTTGTGAAGTTTGCACTGCTGTGACCTGATGTATCCTTCCACGCTGCTCTGTCCTTTGAGCTGGTCCTCCATCAGGTACGTGTTGTGGGAGGAGGAGATAAAATAATGGCACAGCGGCTGGCTCATGTCCTGGAAGATACCCCGACACTGTGGCTTGAGGATGGAGCCTTCTTCTGAGCCCAGGTACATCAAGAAGCCATCAAAACTCATGGCATTCAGCTGCTTGGCTAGAGAGACAGCAGAGCATATTGCCCTTTAACCAGACATTGTTCAGCTCTGAATTTGTCCCCATTGGAAATTGAGAAACAATGTTGTATAATCAAAGCTTCCCCGAGTCTACAAGTAGGCCTTTTAGCAAGACATGTCCACGTACCTGTGTCAGAGGGCTCATAGCGCTCAATGAGCTGTTTGGCATGTAGTTGGACATTATCCTCCTCCAGCTGCTCCTCTCTCAGGAAGTCCTCCAAGACACTCTGTGAAAGCTTCTGTCCATCAGCTGAGTACTTCTGGAAAATCCTCAGAGCATCCTCTCGCTGGGTCAACATCTTATAGAAAAGCACAAACTCTTCATCCTCCAGTGTCTCCGACTGCGACTTATCAGCCATCTGAGGAAGAGAATGGTTAAGGGGACTCAAAAGACCTTAGAGCCGGGACAAGCAGCTCTCAAATCAACATGGCTACGGAGAGCTATTAAAATGGCAAAAGCAAGCACTGCTCAGGCGCCTGCTTCAAAGGCTCTCACAGTGAAGAGACGATGGGCATGGTGCTCATTCATATCAATGTTCATCATCTTCAGTAAGTCTTGCACTTCCTTGAAGTTCATCCTGCCATCATTATTCTTGTCTGCCTTCTTAAACCAGTCACCGATCCATCTGGGTGTCATTTAAGGAAAGCAGGAGAAGAACCAGCTTAACCAGCGCAAAAACAGTCCATGAACCCTATCTTAGTAATGGTCTGGGAAAGTACAACTGGAGCCACCAAGTAGATAGGGTTTAGCGAGTGTGCTCAATGGTTATAGGATCGGCTTGCATGAACTTGGAAGTGATTGTGGAAAGGCAAATTTTCATTTTGGGTAGTGGGGTGTGTTTTAGCAAATCCTGAATGTTTCCGTTGCTGCTACTGGAAACACCCAAAGAAGGATACCGGTCAAGTTTCTCCCGTTCCCCCATGCTCTCCAGGTTCTCGATCAGCTTCCTCATGCCTCTTATCCATGACTGTGCTTCCTCTGCCGACTCAGCTACTAGGTCCAAGTTGCCCCTTCGTCCACGGAAGACCACCGTAAAACAACGGTCGGCTGGGAACTCGTCTGCAATGCTGAGCAGCACCTCAGATTGGTGGCCTTCTCGCACCGCTTCCACGTCGGCAGCTGAAACTGAGCACAAGAATCAATGCGGGCAATCGAGTTGTACTGAGACATACTGCATGAAATAGTTTTAATTATCAGCCTTGATTTCATTATCGCATCTTTAAATAATGTGTCCTCACATGTGGAGTGGACGTTGCCGGCCTTCTTGGACTTATACCATATGGTCATGTAGTCCTCCTGCAGCTTAAAGTAACGCTGTTTCTTCCAGGTCCGAGATTTGATTTTTCTCATCACCGCCCCCACCAGCATAGACTGGAGGTTGTCATCCCCCTGAATGGCTGCAGGCGGGGGATTAGAACACATTATGGTTGATTATGTTTTTCGGTCAGAGGAAATGATGAAGTAATACAAGGGAATGCATTTTTTGAGAATCTTTATCTCATATAATTTCTAAGTTATGTTTTGTCAAAATAACATAGTACAAAAAAATGTATTGTAACATGATGTTTCGAGCTTGAAACGTTATGCTACAATAAATTTTCTGTACCATATGTAAAATTAATTATCTTTACTTTTGGAGCACACTTGGTGTGCAGATTTTTTCCAAACCTTTATTCCTTCGATTCTTTTTTCAGCAACTGGGCAGTGGATGTGCGTGTTTTTTCTTTTTTCTTAAGCTCTTTGTCAAAATAAGAACACTATTATGTCTTGGATGTACTGTCGACAGTGTTGTATGTCAATTTGGAAAAAATTGTTTTTTGTTTATACCACGATTTTAAAAAATGGCCAATAATAGATACAGCAGCTTTTATCCAGCAGTATCTGTCAGAGAATGTGTTGCTTTTGAAGAGAGGAGTATTCCCAACTTCCTGTTTACACGCTGATTTCCTCTCTCCAGTAATTTTCAGTGTTAGTTTTCAGGGTGCATGCCGTCAGGCATCCAGAGCTCTGTATATGTCTCCGACAAAACGATCTTCTGCCTTCAAAGCTCAGCCAAGCAAATAAGTGAAGGTCACATAGGTGCAACTCTGATGTAGGTAAAGGTCATAGACCGCTGAAGGATATTACATAAGAACAGATGTGCAGATGGTAGCGATTTTCAGCACTGAGCAGCACCCAGGGAGCAGTTTGGGCTTCAGTGCCTTGCTCAATGGCACGTCGACAGGCCCCGGAACCAGGAATGTTCGGTTCCAAGATCTGCCTAAGCCACACAGTCATTAATTAACATTAATAATAGATACACCATATCACAGATGATTGTGTGGGCAAATATGGGCAGGAAGTGAGCATAATTATATTTAATTAAACTCTAAAATAATTAGATACTATTTTAAAGTTATTTGCATAATTGGGGTCAACAGTTTGTAACCGAGTCCCACACAAATGTACCTTTGCCCGGGCTAATATTTGATGCTGAGTGTGAGAGGGTGAAACAGACTCACGGAGGCCTCGCCCCATGGAAGCCATTCCTCGTCTCTTCACGGCAGTATCTGAAGAGGAGAGGATCAAGAAAACCTTGCTGATATTTGTTAACTGTTAAACTGTTTGACGTCAGAGCTTCACTCGCAGCCAGTACTCTTCAACCGAAGTCACACCATAACATGATTTCCAGAAATAATAATCAATAATTCTGATTCAAAGTGTTGTTTTTTCTAAATCTTTGACTCTCCTCAACACGAAAACAACATGTGGCCTCACTTCTCGTTTTTTCTCTGACAGCCCAGCGACATTATTGTTGATGGTGTTTGGGTGACTTCATCGTCCAAGCTCTTTGGCCACTGTTGCCAAGGAGACAAAGCCAACGTTTAGCCAATGTGGAAGCTGGTCAAGTAATAGAACCTAGCCTGATCGTTGCACGATAACAGAGAACTGACCTGAAAATATGCAAGTCACCGATTCTTATTGTGACATCACAGATTTCTTTTCACACTTGTGAGTTTCAATATTGCTTGAAAGGTCATGCAGCTCCTTAGAGTCTAGCAAGAGGTCACCAAAAACAGTTATGACATCGTGGAAACAAAGCAGATAAAAAGAAGCAGGCAAGATCCAGGATAGAGATATGTCACACCTGAATGGGTGTTCGTGACCTCCAAAGTTTCGAAAAACTCCTCCCTGGTTTTAGACTCTTTATCCCCCTGGCTAAGCTCATCTGCCTGCTCTTTTGTTTTCATTGCATTCTGTCCCATCCTGCACTTTGCGTCCCGTCTGTGTTAAGCTCGCTGCAAACAACTAATCTCCTCAAATCCCCTTGACGGGCTCCTTTCATTCATACACCCCCCTCAAAAAAACCCTCAATGTGCTCAACATTCAGAACACATTAGCATTACATCCCGAGTCAGGGACAGGAAATGTTGCTATTCCACTGGTTATTAAAGTTCAGCCTTATGAAAGCACAGCTCGAGGTGACGATTCAAAGGGTTGAAGAGCAATGAATTAAATAAGGTAAGAAGAAACAAGGTTGAAACACCTATTGAGGGGATTTCAGCAGCTTCTAGTGCTTTCATAGTCCCCACATACTCTTGTCACGCCACCCAAAACCAGGGATCGGGGGTCTGAAGTGTCATCCTCACCTGTTGCAGGATCATCCCAGGGTCCTGGCGGTGGTCGGTGGCAGATGTGGAGGCAGTGACTGGATCAGACCCTGGAACCGAGACTATTCCTCATTCTGTCATTCTGGAGTGATGAAAGCCTGAGTCAACAGATTGTGGGGCAGGCTGGCCCCTCCTCCTCCACCTTGTCCTGCTCCACCTCCACCGCCACCCCTCCTTCCTTTGGATCCTTCTTGTACCAACTCCCCATTCTGTTAACCATAGGGTCTGTCAGGGTCATGTACTGATCAGGAGCCCACCTAAGTAGTAAGTAGTTGTAAATATATTAACACTAAATTAATCATTTATGATCGGCGATGCTTTTAAGTTCTAATTATTTGATGGATATTTGTTCTCTCAGGATTCAGTCAGTTTACTATCCAGCAAGCTCTGGAGGAGCCACGCAGTGCTTTTATGCTGTCTCCAATTTATTTTAATGAGCTGTTATATGTCAAGTCAGATGTTATTTCTACGGCTCTGAATCCCAACCCAATCATCTGAAGACACTTTCCATGTAGAGCAGGTCTGGACACACTCTTTGAGATGATCTAAAGAAACCCAATGTGTCGGCCTTCTGCCTCTTCCGAAGAGAGAGAGAGAGAGAGAGAGAAGGACAGAGACAAAGAAAGTAATAGTGCGATAGAGAGGAGAGGAGGAGAGCAAATGTGAGGGTTTGGAGGCACTAATGATCTATTATTGCTAATACTAGTTGTGCTAACAGTGACATGCTAATAGCTGAAATGACATGAGCAGTAGATCAAGCCATGCACTCTGGAACCTGCAAGGTCGAGGGGCTAGCCTAAGGCTAGCTATAAACCTTCTCAAAAAGGAAGGTCTGAAGCCTATTCATAGACAAAGTGCCCCCCTCCCCCAGCCCCACCCCCCATTATTTCAGGCTGAAAGCACCTTTCCATAAATCAGAAGAAGCCTCTGCTGGCGTTAGTAGCGACCTTCTCTGCAGGGATGGGAGGACCCGGCCTCAAGTTCACGTCCTGGGTCTGTCAGGATTCTGCCGAAACTCTGCTGGCAAATTTGATTAGTTTGGAAATGTCAAATCAGAAAGAGTCTGTAATTTTGTTGTCTTCTGAAATCTGCTGGTGACAGAGAATCCCTTTGCAGGTGTTGGAATCTATCATCTAACTGTAAAGTGCTAGAGAACGTCCAAAGTTGCATGATCGCTGCCAGAAAGACAACACATTCAGCAAAGGGAGATGGAGAGACAGACAGTAATATGTCCTTCTAGGTCCTCCTTTCTTTGTATCCAATCCTTGTTCCTCTGGCTTCTTCGACAGGCTTGAGGTTCTTGGAAGCCCGTCATTTTTTTTTTTAATCATCTATCTCTCACGGATTAATACATGGGTATTAAACACACACACGCACAAACACATATAAACCACAAACACACACATAGTGGTTTGTTATACAATGAAAGAAGGAAGAGCTGTTGTAATGCTGTATTTCTTAGATTTACTGTGATACTGGAAGGGCAGTGTCTGTGTGTGTTGGGGGGAAGGGGTGAGTGTTGAATAAAATTTCAAACCAATCTTCTACTCCCCACATGTGTGTTTGAGTCAGCGCTTCACAGTCAGTTGTGTTTTCAGGGAGAAGCCAGCTGCGGTGTGTTGTGTTTGTCACTCGCCGGCAGAAGATTACAAGCCTGAATCCCCAGATTTGGCGCGGTACTGCCTCGGAGTGTGCCAGGTGGACACCTGGCTCCACTCTCACATGTTCTCTAATGTTACTCATCTAATGTTTCATTAGTCCGGTTCGGGCTGCAGGCTGTGGGGTCTGGATGCCTGGGTCCCACCCCCGGCAGACAGACCCGCAGCTACCGGGTTCCCCTCCTGGGCTGGCTGCTGGCTTCACCCAGGCCCTCCGGGGCGCACGCACTGAAAACGGCCCTCCAATTGTTTTTGTTGCCGGAGCTCCTTTCAGCGGCCCTGCTCGGGTTCGGGGGCATAAATAATCCACAGCTCTGGCTCAGCTTCGCGGATCAAGTGTCAGCCGGCGAGCCAGCGCTCAAACGGAGGGGCTCCCTCCACAATGGGTGACCTGCTGTCGAGTTACACTGCGCATCAGGGCGCTTCCTTCAGCAGTGGCCGGACCACGACCACACAATACTAACGGAAAGAATAATACCTGCAAACCGGTAGGGTTACATTACTCCACTGTTCTCCACCGATGGCAAAACACAACATAAGGTATTGTAATTGTCATGTGGCGACTTTCCCACATTTCACCCTTTCATCCAGCCCACTGGAATCCTGTGTTATAAGTGTCCTACATGTACAAGATGATCGGATAAATCTGCATATGGGTGCTTTTAGTACTTTTACAGTGTCAGTACATGTTGCTGATGCTGTAGTTTCTGCATACTGGTACCCAAACACTTTCACAGCATAGCATCCCTGCCCTGTTGGCACACACACACACACACACACACACACATCCTGCTCAAGACGAGTTTGACATGAACTCTGAGCCGGTGACCTCAAAAGATTCTATCAGAATTCGGAAAACACAACATTCACTCATTCAGTCTGATATACAACCATTCACCCTCTCATTCAAACATCATGAAGAGACATTCAACTGTTCACATGTCTGGACAATGTAGGGTCTCCAGTAACCTCCTGCATGTGTTTGACATGTGACTGTGGGAGGAACCCAGAGAACCCCGAGGAACCCCATGCAGACATGAGGAGAACACGGAGACCCCAAACTGAAAGGCTTCCTGTGGAAATCCAAACAGGGATGTTCTCCATGTTAGGTGGAGGTTCTAAGCCCCTGCACCACCGTCCTGCCTGGAAAACTCAACACCTCTGGGGAATGCCTAGATTTCCCGGTGGGATTGAAGTAGCAGAACTCTGGACGTTCTGTCAGCAACCAGCTTGGGAAACAATCACATAGAGTAAAACACACTAATGGTGGTGTAATAAAGGTACTTCTTAATCAAAAGAAGGAACGATCCCTTCTGCTGTGGAACAAGCTGTATCATCTCTGCCGTAGTGTGTCCTTCTCCTGACCTCCACGTGAACTTTATACCATCTGGTTTTTGCAGTTGTTACTCAACATGTCCACCAGGGGGAGACGTTGCTCAAAATGCTCCACTCAACTTTATGGCCCCTTTCACTGCGTCCATTAATCTTCTCTTTGGACTTCTCCTTCCTGGCAGTTCCAACCACAGCATTCTTCTGCCAATATATTCACTATCCCTCCTCTGTACATGACAGATCCATCTCAGTCTGTGCTCTCTCTCTGATGGACTCATTCACCTCAACATCTTCATTCTCACCTCTGCTTCCAGCTCTGCTTCCGGTCTTCTCTTCAGTGCCACTGTCTCCAAACCATACAACATTGCTGATCTAAGAACTGGCTTGTGCACCTTTCCTTTCATTCTGGGTGATTCTCTTTTATCACAGCTGACACTTTTCTCCACCAGTTCTTACCTGCTTGAACACGCTTATTCACCTGTTTAACAAGTTTCTTCAACTCTTTCTCTGAAGGTATTTGATCATATCAGATAATGAGCCGATGTTTTGTTCTGCTTTTAATGTCAGGACTGATGTCTGATACGTGACGTGGAGTCAAATACACCACGGCAGTTTTAACTTTTCTTTGTCTTAGAAATAAATTCACTTATATGACAATCGTATAAAAATATGCCGAAACATAGATTTCATTTTTTTTTTTTTTTTAAATACTTTATTAATCCCTTCGCAGAGATTGCTCTCTGCGTTTAACCCATCAAGGATGAACAATGAGTAGTTGGCAGCCATCTAGCGTTGCCAGAGGAGCAGTTAGTGGTTCAGTGTCTTGCTCAACAGCACTTCAACCGGCTAGGAGGAGCTGGGACTCAATCCAGGAGCGTCCGGTTCCAAGGCTCTAACCCCCTACACCACACCACACCACACCCGGGAACTATGAAGTTACTCAAAAGGATGAGGATTCCCCTCAAGATCTGATCCATAGGATCAGGATCATCTTGCCATGTCAAGTTTCAATCATTGGCTTTTTTTGCATTTGTCTGAACACTCTAGGTGCAGTGTGTCATGATTGCTGGCAAAAGTGCTGAGGTTTTAGGTGGGGTAGAGCAGGCTTCAAGGAAATTCTGGGTGGAGACTGGTGTGCTTCCACTGAACACCTGCAACCTATCTGCTCTAATTACTCCAACTACTAAAGGACCTTCAGGAGCACTGGTCTTCACCAGATTGTTTGTGTAAGTGTTTTTACTCGCCTGGATTCCACGTGTTGTCATAATTCCTCTCCTTGGAACATTTCTCAACGCCATTTGAACCTGCCTGCTCGCTCTGCCTTTGACCCCCCACACCCCTCCCTGCTTGGATCTCTTCTACTTCTGGGTTGACCTTTTATTCTATCCGACTCAGCTGTGACAGCACAATCTGGCCATAAAATGACCCAGCAGATGCAGTCAAAACAGCCCTGTCCAAGCAAGGGGGCCTTACCTGGAGAACATGAAAAAGCCCTCCGCTTCCTGGGTGAGCAACAGGGTCTCTGGAATCAACTGGATAAGGTGTGTGAACTAATTCAAAATATCCATGAAAAACTACCAGTCTCTCCTGTAACCCCTGGACCCTCATTTGTCCCAAATCAGGTGCCTACTTTCAATCTCAGTCTATTGATTCAACCTTGTTCTCCACCTTCTTGGATGAGTTCCGTAGAACCTTTTGATCATCAACTGAAGGGAGCAGATGCGGTCAAGATAAACCTAAAACGAGGAAATCAGACAGTTACTGATTTCATCAGAGTTCCGTATCCTTGCTGCTGAGACTGGATGGCCCTCTGACATGCTTAAAGGTGTGCTGCTCAATGATCAGCTAAAAGACCAGCTAGCTCCCAGAGAAAAAGCTGATTCCTTTGAGTTTGGTCATCTTGTTCATTGAGCGATAACAGACTAACTAAGCACCGGATGAAGAGGAGCTCCAGAACGTCGGTCAGTGAGAAAAGTGAGCCAGCAAGGACATCCACTTCCTGACCCAGTCGAGTCCACGCTACCAGCCTTACCCTCCCCCGGGGATCAACCGGAACCCATGCAAGTGGGGCGGGCTAGACATTCCCTAGAGGAATGCCAACATCGGGTCAGGAATGGCTGATGCAGTATTGATGCATAGCCACTACATTTCCTGTTGCCCTCTCTTAAAAGGACAGCCGCCAGTAGGAGTACTGGTGGGTGGACCTCTCAAACACAATCCTCCTTGTTTAACTGTACCTATTTTATGTGATGGCGCAGCTCATGGCCTCCAGGAACTTGTGGATTCAGGGGCTGAACAGAATCTTATTGATCCCAGTGTGGCCCGCCATCTCAACCTACCACTTGTGCGGTTTTCCACTCCACTTTCTGTGTCTGCTCAGGATGGGAGGGCTCTGACCGCCATTATTCACAAAACCAACCTGCTGATTAACGGTAACCATAGGGAGACCCTCTTACCTGGGTGTAGGCTTTACAACCGGTTTAGACCTGAGCGTGAGGCCATGGAGACTTGCATCCATGATTCTGTTGCCATTGGAGTAGTCAGACCCTCCTCCTGTGGGAGCTGGATTTTTCTTTCAGAAGAAAGAAAAGACCCTAAACCCCTGTATCAACTACCTTGGATTAAATCAAATCACTGTCAAGAACAAATATCCCCTACCTCTGCTTTCGAACCCGTTCAGGGGTCCACCATTTTTTTTCAAGGTTGGATCTCAGAAATGCCGACCATCTGGTCAGAATATGAGTGAAAGGTGTATTTGAACATGCCACTTGGTCATTTTGATTACCGAGTAATGCCTTTTGGTCTCACTAATGCACCCGCTGTTTTCCAAGCACTTATCAATGATGTCGTCCGTGATTGTGTCAACCAGTTTGTCTATCTGGATGACATTCTCATTTTTCTTAAGTCCCTCTCAGATCACTGTCAGCATGTTTGAATGGTACTGCAGCAACTGCTGGAGAACCGCCTCTACGTCAAGGCCAAAAAATTAGTTTCATGTTCCCTCCAATGCTTTTCTCAGTTACATCTTCCAGGGCAGGCAGGTGCAGACAGATCCGGTCATGATCAAAGTAGTAGCGGAATGGCCTACTCCCACTGACAGGAAACAGCTCCAAAGATTCCTTAGTTTTGCCAACTCCTATTGTAGATTCATCCGTGATTACAGTATGGTTGCAGCGCCTCTCACCAAGTAAACTTCAGCTAAAGGAGAAGTTTACATCAGCACCCATCCTCATTCAACCAGACCCTGAACAGCATTTTATCTTTGAGGTGGATGCCGCAGATTCTGGTGTCAGGGCTGTATTATCCCAGAGGTCTGAGGAGGGTAAAATGCATCCCTGTGCCTTTTTCTCCAGACGGTTGACTCCTGAGCAGAATTGATGTTGGTGAGCTCCAAGCATTCAAACTAGCTTTGGAGGAATGGCGACATTGGTTAGCGGGAGCCAAACAACCCTTTCTGGTATGGACTGACCATAAGAACCTCTCCTACCTGCCAACCGCTAAGAGATTGAACTCCCGTCAAGCCTGCTGGTCTTTTTTGTAATTTTGCCATCTCCATTTCTTATCATCTAGGTTACTGTAACGGCAAACCGGATGCCTTATCCAGGCAGTTTGCTCCAGATTGAGACCACTGACACACCCTGTATCCTGCCACTTGTGTGTCAAGTGTGGCCTGTGGAAGGTCAGATTTGTCAGGTGCTGACCATGGATCCTGGGAATGGCCCACCAGACTGCCACTATGTCCTGCCAC
The DNA here is from genome assembly GCA_901007705.1 of Fistularia tabacaria. Lineage (NCBI taxonomy): Eukaryota > Metazoa > Chordata > Actinopteri > Syngnathiformes > Fistulariidae > Fistularia > Fistularia tabacaria. The sequence continues at coordinate 98,004 of CAAKHD010005504.1, forward strand.
CTGCTCGATCTGCAATTCGGCGCCTGTTCTGGTGGCCTTCGTTGGAGTCTGTTACCCGGTACTACATCTCTGCCTGTTAGGTCTGTGCTAGAAGCAAGGGCACTAATCACTGTCTGCTCATCTGTAGCCACTTGAGGTCCCATATTTCTCCCCCTCTTGGGGTAAAACTGCCTTACTCACTGTCATTGACCGTAATTCCATTTAATTCCCCTTGAGAAATTGCCATCCTCTGCTGAAACGGCTGACCCTCTGGTTGATCAGGTCTTCGGGCTCCAAGGCATCCTCTTTGACTGGGGGCCTCAGTTCATATTGCAGGTTAGGAAGTCGTTCTGTACTGCCCTTGAAGCTAAGGTTTCCTTGAGCTCTGGCTATCATCCCCAGTCCAGACGGAGCGACTGAACCAGGAGCTTGAGGCCGTGCTTTGTGTAGTGGCCAGTGATCCTTCTTGTTGGAGCCAACATCTATGCTGGATTGAATATGCCCACATTTCCATGAGCTTCGGCTACCGGTTGCCCCTCCTTCGAGGCCTCCATGGGATACCTGCCACACTTGTTCCTGGAGGTACCCTTCCATTCAGCATCATCTGCTGAGGACCCAACAGGTATTGACTTGTACTAGAGAGGCTCTCCTCCGGACAGCTAAACGCAACTGTCACCTGGCTGATCGTCGTCAAGCCCCTCGTCAGCAGGTTTGGCTCTCTGTCGGACATTTTCCTGAAGGATGTGGACAGGAAGTTGGCTCAGAGATTCATTAGCCCTTATGAAATTGACTCATTTGTCAGCGCCCCCTTGTGCATTCATCCCACTTTTGAAGTGTCCCCAGTGAAGCCTGTTGTGCCCTCCAGTCAAACCCTCCTGCTCGGGTCGTTGATGGGCTCCATGCATTTACGGTTTGGCGGTCATGATTGCTGGCTATAGTGCTGAGGTTTTAGGTGGGAGGAACTATAGGAGCTCCAGTCTTTGCCAGATTGTCTGCCTGTTAAGTGTCTCCTGGATGCCACATGTTGTCCAAAATTCCTCGGATAATTTCTCACCGCCATTGGAACCTGCCTGTCCCTTGCCTTCAACTCACCTGGCTTACCTCAACCCCCCCCCCCAAACTCTCCTGGATCTCTTCTACTTCTGGGATCACCTTTTTATTCTGGTTGAATCAGCCGTGACAGTGTCAATAAGGCAAACCTTCAAAACTGCCAAGAAGGCAAAAACATCTGTTCATCAGCTCTCCTCCAGGTGTCCAGTCCTTTGTCTTCTCTTGGTTCCTCCAGGTAGCTGAAGGCCCACTGATGTCCAGACCTTCCACCGTTACCTCTCAGCTCCTCACCATGCAACCCAAATGAGGAAGGTCACAGGTCCGATGATGACCTGGTTGATGTTTGGCCTCAGAAGCACAACCTGCAATAGACAGTTAGAAGAGGTTCTCCTTCACCTCCATTTCCAACTGTATCAGTGGTGTATTCAGAGAGAAAGAGAGGTGACCTGAAGAAAGGGTGTTTGAGGTCCAGGATATTTTCGGATCTGAAGCCTGACTGGTCGATTGTGGCAGTGATGTGGATATCATAGCTATGTCTGGGGAGCGGAAAGGTAACATTAAAAATTACATCTTTTACATATACAGTATCACCAAATGCCCCTCCTTGAGCTACCACCTTACTGTGGTGGAGGGGTTGCGTGTCCCAGTGATCTTGGGAACTATGTTGTTGGAGTTTGTACCCCTGCAAGGGTCACCCAAGGCAAACAGGTCCCAGGTGAGGGACCCGACAAAGCATGGCTCAGAAGACTCCCATGAGGAACAGCATTGAACCCAGTTTTACCCTTCCCGGACGCGGGTCAGTGGGGTACTCCCCTGCTTCCACACCCATGCTGTGTATGGGGTCTGGAACCAAGCCTCTTGAGAGGGGTTGGATTCTATTTTACTCTTGAGTTGTCCCCGGTGAGAGGCGCCGGGCAGGGGTGGGCATATTTATAGCCCTCCGACTCAGCGCCTGTATGTTGGGGTTCAACCTGGTGGATAAGAGGGTAACCTTTCTCTACCTTCAGGTGGGGGAGACGGGTTCTGACTGTTTGACTTTGCAGCCAACAGCAGTTCAGTTTACCCAACCCTTATTGGGGTCCCTAGAGGGACTGCTCGAGAGTGCTCAGACTGGGGACTCCCTCATTCTACTGGGAGACTTCAACTCTCACATGGGCAACAACGGTGTGACTTGGAAGGGTGTAACTGGGAGGTGTGTGTGTGTGTGTGTGTGTGTGTGTGTGTGTGTGTGTGTGTGTGTGTGTGTGTGTGTGTGTGTGTGTGTGTGTGTGTGTGTGTGTGTGTGTGTGTGTGTGCGCGCACACACGGAGGCCACACTACTTTGATTGACCTTGTGGTCATTTGTCGGACATGTGGCTGCACGTCCTGGACACTCGGGTGAAGAGAGGGGCGGAGCTGTTAACTTATCCTCCCCTGGTGGTGGGGGAGGTGCCGGTCAGACCTGGCAGACTCAAAATGCAGCGTGAGGGTCTGCTGGGAACATCTGGCAGAGTCCCCTGTCAGGAGTATCAACTCCCACCTCCAGCAGAGCTACAACCACATCCCGAAGGAGGCCATTCTTCCATTGTCGAGGTGGCAGACTGGAGCTGTGGGCGGATGGCA
>CAAKHD010005504.1:100654-127048 GCA_901007705.1 Fistularia tabacaria
TGGGGTCCCTAGAGGGACTGCTCGAGAGTGCTCAGACTGGGGACTCCCTCATTCTACTGGGAGACTTCAACTCTCACATGGGCAACAACGGTGTGACTTGGAAGGGTGTAACTGGGAGGACTGGCTCTCCATCTGAACCTGAGAGGGGGGTGTGTGTGTGTGTGTTGCACCTGAGGCCACACTACTTTGATTGACCTTGTGGTCATTTGTCGGACATCTGGCAGAGTCCCCCGTCAGGAGTATCAACTCCCACCTCCAGCAGAGCTACAACCACATCCCGAAGGAGGCCATGCTTCCATTGTCGAGGTGGCAGACTGGAGCTGTGGGCGGATGGCAACCCTCGAACCCACTTGTGGGCCCCAACGGTGAGGGATACCGTCAAACTGAAGGAGTCTGATCGGGCCTTGTCTGTGGGGCTCTTGAGGCACCTGACTCTTTCGGGGCCCATGGAGTGACTGACTTCCAATGGGCTTCAAGGAGATTCTGGTCTACCAGCCAGCAGTTCAGGAGGGGGAAGCAGTGGTTTGCCAACACTGTACAGTGGGAGCAGGGCGCTGCTGACCTCAACCCGAGACCTTGTAGATCGATGGTGGGAATACTTCTCAGACCTCCTCTCCCATCAAAACACCGTCCAATGGGGAAGCAGAGCTGGGAGAGGACCTGCCTATTTCTGGGGGCTGAAGTTTCCTTAAGCAGTCAAAAAGCTCTTTAGTTGGGGGGGGGGGCCCTGGCGCTGGATTAAGTCTGCCCTGGGTTCCTGAAGGCTCTGGATTTTGTAGGGCTCTCCTGGCTTACAATCCTCTGCAGCATTGTGTGGACTGTGTTGAACCTCAGATTCAGGAGGAGCAGTGTGGTATTTGTTCAGGTTGTGGAACAATGGACCAGCTCAATACCCTCAGAAGGGTTCTTGGGGGGACATGGGAGTTTGCCCAACCAGTTTACATTAGTTTTTGTGGATCTGGAGAAGGCATTCGACCGTGCCCTACGGGCAATCTTGTGGCTGGTGCTCCAGGAATATGGGGTATGGAACCCCGTTATACAGGCTGCTTGGTCCGCATTGCCGTTTTTTTGAGTTGGACACGTTTCCAGTAAGGGTTGGACTCCACCAGGGCTGCCCTGTCACCAATTCTGTTCATAATTTTATGGGCAGAATTTCTAGGCAGAGCCAGGGCGTCAAGGGGAATCTGGTTTGGTGGCCATAGGATCGAGTCTCTGCTTTTTTGCAGATGTGGTTCGGTTGGCATGTTCAGGCCATGATCTCCGGCTCTCACGGAGTGGTTCGCAGCTGAATGTGACGCGGCAGGCATGAGGATCAGCACCTCCAAATCCGAGACCATGGTGCTCAACCAGAAACGGGTGGCGTACCCGTTTCTAAGAGGCCTAAAAGGTCCTGCCTCAAGTGGAGGAGTTAAGTGTCACGGGATCTTTTTCATGGATGAGGGAAAGATGAAGCGGGACATCGACAGGGGGATCGGTGTGAACTATGTACTGGTCTGTGGGAAGAGTCTGGGCCTCCCTGCTCCGGCTGCTGCCGAAGATGGCTGGATGGTTGTCGCCAAATGCGGCTGTGGTCGACGTATTAACGAGGAATGGAGATCATGACACCTCCTCAGTATCCGGGTGTTCACCTGCACTATAAACTGGACTGACCCTACTTCTGCTCTCTACGGGAAGGGGCAGAGCAGACTCTACCTGCTGAGGAGACTAAGGTTTTTGAGGGTCTAGGGAGCCACTCTTCAAGACCTTCTATAACACTGTGGGGGCATCAGCATTCTTTTTTTGGGTGGTCTGCTGGGACAGGAACAGTGTGGACAGTGATAAGGAAAAGCCAGCTTAGTCCTGGGATGGAAGAAGTGGGAGAGAGAGAGAGCAATGACACCTGGGCTGATCTCTTTTGGACCAACTGTCTACCCCCTGCACCACACCTTCACAGCAACAGACAGCTCCCTCCGTGACAGACTGAAATGTCCTGAAGGAGTGTTACTGCAGGTGGTTCCTCCCTGCTGCTGTCAGACTGGACAACCAGCACCTTACCATCCTGTATCATACCTTACAAACTAATGGAAAACGCCCTTGGTAGCCATTAAGAAATAGCAATGAACAAAGAAATGATCTCACATATCAAAATAAATAAATCAGTCATTTCCTCCAAATGAGGAAGGAATTGCTTAAAGATCCCAAAACAAAAAGGGGTTCTGGTGTTAAAGGTAAAGCAAACAAAGGTGAGATTACAGTGTCATAATGTACCCATACAGGGCTGGAGGCGTGGTACCTGTTGTTAGCCGCTAGCAGGACAGTCCCAGACAGAGTCTGTCCCAGCTTGCCGAAGAGCGGCGTCTGAAGCAAACATCGGACTTGATACCAGCGAGTCAGAGGCTCACTGGGAGCCGTGGAGAGCCACACCGTTGTCCTTCAGAGTCAGACAAAGAGTTACCACCATCCCTGTCTCGGTCCTGGTCAGTCATTGTCAGATCTTATGCAGGCAAGTAGACTTATTGCTAGTTGCCAAAATTTGATTTGGCAAACACCTTTCACATTATAGGAGTCTGACAGGTGACAATCAGTCTCATCTTTTGTTACGTGTTGCTTACTTGGAGCCCATGTAGGCCACGTCAAACCAGAAGGCGAGTCCGTGGACCAGACCCGACTGGAGCAGCGTGAACACGAAGGGAATCTCCATTCTAGGAAAGAAAACCCAGCCACAAAGTTCTGCTATGTTTGATTCTTGGGATTTTATTTCGGCACAACATACACGGAGTACGCAGCACAACATTGCACTCTTTGTAGCAATTGTTGCAGATGCCCAAGCAGTGCTGTGGCAAGTGAGCGTTAGCTGTTACAACGTGGTGTATTTCTATTCATGGAATAGAATGGTTGTATATGCTATGTAAATGAGGATGAATGGATGTGTGAATGAGGGAATGAATGTTGACACATTAATGAGGGAGTCAGTTGTTGTATGTGTGGACCTTGAAGGCAGGATAAGGGCTATAGATAATGAATGAATAGTTTCCACATTCAAGATTATTGTACGATACGGTCCTGGTCTACGGACAAATTGCGTTTTTGTGGAAGCATGGCAAGGACACAAAAATAACCTGGAACCTTGAATAGAAATGAAATCTTGGCTATATGGTGAAACATCTTGTGCTTTCACAATCCAAACTGCATTTGATTTGTGAAGTGATGAAACACAAATGTGCACTTTGCAGCACAGGTAGTCTTAGAGTGCTATCTGTGGCTAAAACCCGCTATGGAGAGGAAGAAGAGTGACCAGGACCTGAATGGTCCTGACAAGATTCTGCATCTGCAGAATGAAAAGAAAGCAAACCATCTGGCAAAACTCGGATTCAACCTCAAAGGCATCATCTCACCTGCGCAGATCTTCCTGTTTAGCCTGAGTGAAGTTCACGCAGTGTTTGACGGACCTCGCCATTAGGATGTGCACATCAAATGTGTCCTGGAAAAAAACCCAAATGTTTTCTTTCAAGATTCAAAGTGGAAGAAAAGTACAAAAATAATGGGTGAGTTCAAAACACCCGACTTCTTGCAAGGACTGGAATATTTAGCCATTTTTAGAATTCCAATTACTTCTACATGGCTGTGCAACAAGTTTTTCATCACAAATTACTGACGCATACACCGGTCCTCCAACCACACGCACCACGATGGGCTGCCTGAAGAACTCCTCCACGGCAGTGCTGTGCAGAGCACTCAGGTTCACGCCGTAGAAGTTCCTCTGCTGCCTAGAGTGACAGAGGGTAGAGGAGACCATTCAACGACGTTGCCAGAGAACCAGAAGTGAATTAGAACAGGATGAAGTAGGTACTCATTATTTTTTGTGGTTATGACATGTTGTGACACAACACTGCTTCTTCTGGTATCAAATCAGCTATTAGCATCTAACTCTTAGTGCTAATAGCTAAACTAAAACACTAGTTTTAGCAGTAATAGATTATTTGTTTATGTCCCTCTTGACTCCCTGCCGTTGCTATCACACTCTTGCTTTCTATCTTTCTTTCCTTCTACCCCAGCTGGTCAAGGCAGAAGGCCGCCCAGATTGAGCTCGGATCTCTCCGGGATTTCTGCAAAGGCAATATTTCCTCGCTGCTGTCCCCAAGTTCTTTGCTGCTGGGGGGGGGCATTGGATTCCTGTAGATCGTAAAAAGTATGGTCCGGGAGACAACTGGGCTCTAATAGATACAATCGGACTTGACTTTGAACATGATTTAACATCCCTCTACCCAAGGGTTATTTGATGTACTGATATAAAAGCCAACTCCTGTTTGGTTCTCTGTTTATGACGTCCGCATTACTTTAGACCGAATTCTTGAGGTAAACCTCTGAAATCTTAGCTTACGTTTGAAGGTATCTGCTCCCAGCCAAACATAGTTTTTAAGAGTCAGAGCTCAGATTCAATCCATACATTTCATTTTCAGTTGGGAAAGGTGTGTGTGTGTGTGTGTGTGTGTGTGTGTGTGTGTGTGTCCGACCAGAAACTGGCTTGTGCATAGTGTTCGAAGTAGAGTTGTTCGTCGCTGAAGGGAGCCAGGTGAATATCGCCATAGGAGGGAAACATCAGTCCTGGGGAGATGTTGACAGAAAGGCCTAGATCAAATTCAGAAGATAAAATCCAGTTCAGCCACATGTAGAGGAACTTTGAGGAGAGAGGAGCTACGGGGCCACCACAGACCCCATGATTATGTGGCGTGGTGGGAAGACACAGGAGAACATGCACTAAGGAGCCGGTATTCTTCTCTGATACTTTGATGTTCTACTCACAAAGGAGGGATAAAAGACATGGTCCTGCAGATTCAGCTCAGATCTTTTAGGTTCTACAAAGTCTATTGTGATTTGGAGGTGGGAGCTATAAGTTGGAATTCGCCTGGGGGTTGAAGGGAGTTGCAAGTGACCTGCACATTTGTCAGTCGATTCCAGCTCTGCCACTCTGCCATCTCTGCCTGGGCCAATTCAGATGCAGCTATGATGGGATGAAGTTATTGTTTCACTCTTGATTCAAGCCTATCCCAGCTGTCATTGGCCAAGAGGCAGGATTCACCCTCAATCATAGGGCCACATATAGAGACCTTCAACCATTGACCCTCTCATTCACAAATGTGGACAATGGGGGTCTCCAATTAATCCAAATGCATGTTTTTGGACTGTGGGAGGAACCTGGAGACCCCAGAGGAACTCCATGCAAACAGGGGGAGAACATGGAGACTCCACACAAAGGCCTCCCTGTCTGAATCCAACCAGGGACCTTCTGGCTGTGAGGTGAAGGCTCTAGCCCCTTGCACCTATGTGCCACCCTGAATTATTGTCCAACATAAGAAAGATAGTGGAAAGGCTTTGTGCCAAAATCAAACTTTTCCAGAGGAACCTAAAGCTCCCATGCAGCCAGTGTCACAAAACTAACTGAACCCGAACGTTTGGTGGATTGACCCCAAAACCAACACTGGTGAGTTGCCATCAGCTAAGTGTGACGCGTGGCTCCCCGCTGCTGGGAGTGACGTGAGTAACCACTGATTCAACCCCCTGGCTGGGGTTGTGAGTACAAATGTGTGGTCAAAGCGGGTGAGAGTCTTTCACACGTTTGCAGATCTTATCTGAATTTCTTCTCAGCTGAACTGCTTTAACTCTGTTAGTGTTTTTCATTTGAAAAAAACAACCTTCCAAAATAGCCATGGCACACGGAACAACCATGACAGTCAAGCTGCCTCATGTTTTGAGGTGATGAACTCAGCGGGAGAAAACAATCCCAGAAGCCCCGTTCACAAACACTTCCTGTTTGAGTTGGAGGTGCAGTCGAAAACCATAGATCTTCCACGGTCATGCGAACGTTTCCATATGATTCTCCCCTGGAGCCCGTTAGTCCTGAGATGGTTGTTTCACAAAGTGGAAAATGGAGGAATAATAAAAGTATTTTGATGTATTTATGGAGCATGCCCACCCGGAATTTTGCAATTTGTAACTGGACACCTTCTGAATGAAGATGGACTCATTTAAGCTCCAGCTCATTCACTCAGCACTGTCTGGGTGCCCAAAAGGACCTCCGTAACCTCGGTGGAACAACAGTCAGCTCTGAAGCTACCGATGTTGGCGTCCTACCATTGGGTTTGAGCCACTTCTTGGCATAGAGGAAAGTCTCCATGAGCCTCTCGCTGAGCAGCATGTAGCCCATGGGCTCGGACACGATGACGTCCACCATGTCGGGGCAGACGACCTCCTCCACCTCCCCTTCCAGGACCCTGATTCGCTCAGACAGACTGTTGTTTCCTACCAGGATCTGCGTGGGGGACACACGCATTGTCAGCATAGGTTTATAGCATTGATTGTTCACAACACGGACCAAATGCGGACTAAATGTCAAAGGGTGGAAGGGTGTCAAAGCTAATCCTCTGCCAATCGTTGACTGCAGAGGAGTTTCTGAGCGAGAATAAGTGGGTGTCCAGCTTGCCACTACAGCTCGCCGCGTCTCCCAACTCTACCGAGATCCACGCCAGATGTCTCCACAAGCCATTAACTCTCCAGAATGCCATGCTCTGCATGTGATGTATGTACTCTGTGTGTGTGTGTGTGTGTGTGTGTGTGTGTGTGTGTGTGTGTGTGTGTGTGTGTGTGCACTATCTACTGCACCGCTGCGGTTTCTCTGCAGGCTATCACAAGTCCAACACACACACACACACTCACATGCTACAGTGTTCTTTTCAAGCTCTGCTGGCGAGACCACAGTTTGGAGATTTATATCTCGTTAACATGTTGATCCAGAGATTCAAACAATGGCTTTGTTTCTTTTTTTTAGGAAAAAAAAACAGTTGAGATGGTTTTAATGGTGCGTTTGCAGACTAGCCGGCGTTTGGTCAGGTTTGTCGACCTGCGTGTACTTGGCCATGGGGCTGGACTGGACGGCGTACACTCGCGTGGCTCCCGCCTGGACGGCGAAGAAAGACAGGATACCAGAGCCACAGCAGACATCCAGGACCACCTGGAGGGATGGGGGAGAGTCAGGCAGGTGTGATTCTCCGATAGAACCAGTCCACACACACCAGTCTTCACAAATTGATAGCCCAACGCTAGCTCGCCAAGACCTTGTGGTTCCTGCTGCAAAGACCCCAGATCCTTTAATGTAGGATATGGAGACACAAAGAACAGATCCACTGAGGTCTCCTCTTTATGGAAGTATTACAAATGGTTTAATATGCATCCAACAAGGATGACTCTAAATCTACAGCATAAACTTATTTATTTGTTGATTCCTGTCTATACCACACTCATGGTTCAAGGAGATACTGGAGCCTATCCCACCAGTCATTGAGCAACAGGTGGGGTTCATCCTGGACCAATCCATCATGGGGAAACATAAAGAGACACACAACCATTCACCCTCTCATCCATCAACCACCCTTTCATCCACCCATATTATTGACATACAACAATTCACCCTATCATGCACTCATCACATAGACCTTCAACTATCACCCTTTCATTTACTCATCATATACAGGCATACAGCATTCACCCTGTCATTCACTCATCATATAGACATGCAGCATTCACGCTCTCATTCAAGGTCCACCTTGTCTCTGAAGTCGGTGTCGTTGACCAGAATGGCTCTCTGGTAAGTTGTGGCTCTGGTGTGGTCCTGGAGCAGGACCTGCTGTTGGGACAGGCAGCTGTGGAACTGCCAAGCACCAGAGTGAGGACCTTGATTCTGCATCCAGGAGTCTTTGAATGTCCCTGGATCGACAGCCGGGACGTGTACCTGGTAGCACGGAGGTGGAGATCTTTCCAACATGGGCGGATTATTCATCAGGAGAGTTCGGCTCCTCCCTGGGTCCTTTTCCCCGTTGTGGCTTCTCCCCCTGTCATCTCTCCTCAGCAGGTGCTGGAAGTTCTCCAAGTCTGGAAATGTCAAATGGGATGTGATTGCAAACCAGTGCTGAGCAGTCCACAGGTGAGGGCAGGAGAGTGTGTCAGTGCAGGTCACTCACCGGAGGGGGATTTGAACCGCAGCACGAGGCTCAGCTTGCCGATGGTGACCAGAAAGGACTGAGACCCGACTTTGCAGAAGTCCGTCTCCTTGGAGACGGTAAACTGGAAGACCGATGTTCTGTTGCCTGAAAGCGGAGAAGTGTTCAAACACCTGATCAAGAGAGAGGGGACGTGAAATCCACAAAGCTTTGAGAGACTGAAGGATCAGAGCTCTCAGTATCTGCTCCCTATATCATTTAGAATAGAACTTAAGATGCTTCTCCTTGCCTAGAAAGAAATAGATGTCCAGCGCCATAACACCTCAGGGAACTCTTAGGGCCCCACCACATAAGATCTCAACATTCCCAGGACACAGGGCTACTCGTGGTACCTGGGATCTCCAGATGCAGAACAGAAGCAGAACTCCTCTTGTGTGGAACCATCTTCAGTTCTCCAACCTCTCTTTGCTTAAGAACAGGCTTCAAACCTTTCTTTTTGAGAAAGCTAAAAGTTAGTGTGAGCCTAGCCATTAGTGATACTGCTATAGGCTTACTCTGCCTAAGGATATCCCATGATGCATCTCTCGCTTTCCTTCCTTTCTTATTCCATCTGCACTCCTGTCCCTTCATCAGTCCATGATAGAAACCTCATATCTTCTCCTGAGTCCCTGGCCTCTCATTGGTCAGGTTCCCAGGGGGCATAGTGTGATCTCCTGCAACATCTTGCGAGGTGTCCACCATTGTCATTTCTTTTTATGAATATTAAAGCTATTATTGTATTGTTTCTTTCTCTTTCTCATTCTACCCCAACTGGTAGAGGCAGAAGGCTCCCCACATTGATTTAACTTGCTAAAAGACCAGATGTAAATTTTTTGAGTCACAAATTTTAAAACCCTAATTCTTGTGGAATATGGATGTGAGTGAGTGAGTGAGTGCACCTCCTCTGAAAGCACCCACCGTCCTGCACAGTGAGCTGCTGAGCCTCCAGCCCTGTGCTGAGGAGCAGAGTGAGCTCCTGCTCTGCTCTCTGCCTGCGGATGCTGACCTGCCGATTCCTGCTCTCTGCCTCCTCTGCCTGGTCCTTGAACGCATAGTCCTGGAATGCACCGTCCTCCACCTCATCAAAATGATACACACCAACGCTGGGTGATTCTTGTCACACGTATGGGTGGGCAATCATTCCAGCTCCAGTCAGTTCTTAACATTTGCTACTTTTCTTGACACTTTTGCAGGGAGCATCAGCCACAAGTTGGGGTCTTATGCTGATGTTCGTTCACATCTTTTTATCCGTTCATCACTAGATATACACTCATTCAGTCATTCATTATTCATACATATACATCCAGCACCCAGGATAGCAGAGGGGCAAAGCCTAACAGAGCTGTGGTTGGGTGAGAGGTTGGATTCACCCATGGCCACGTATAGAGACCTACAACCATTTACCCTGTCACATGTCATAAAGAGACAAACAGCCGTTCACCCTCTCATTCACACATCTGGAGAATTTAGGTCTCCAATTGACTTCCTGCATGTGTTTAGACAATGGGAGGAGGCTGAAGAACCACAAGGAACCCCATGCAGACACAGGGAGAACACGGAGGCTCCACACAGAAAGGAACCCTGTGGGAATCCAACCAGAGATCTCCTGGCTGTGTGGAGGAGGCTGTAACCCCTGTTCCACAATGCCGCCCAGTGAATTCAGAGAGAAACACTAAATATAATTGCAGTAATTATCGTAATGGTAATTGGTAATTACAGGAATGGGTGAGAGGCAGCAGCAGTGAAGGTTCTGAAGAGGGTCACAGCAGGAGAGAAGAGGAGCCTCAAATGAAGTGTACTTACAGTTGCCTCTTTATCCTCTGCTCCTTTAAGTGTCTCCACACCAACCTCCTCAGCCCTGGCCTCCTCCTGCAGGGTGAAAACTCTGACGGGGAAAGACTGGGGCTCCTCGTACTTCTCCTCCATTCTGCAGACTGAAGAGGGGGGAAGCTGTGGCGTGGGCAGCAGGAAAGGAGTGAGAGGGGTTGGGATTGGAAGATGAGGGGAGAGGTGGAGACCTGGGGGAAGAATTCTGGGGGAGATGAAGCCCTATCTTCAAGTTCTGGTGTTTACATAAGAAAACCAGCTGCAAAAGCTAGTATAGATACTGTTCATCTTTAAGAGGGTGGTGTAGCATTTTATTTCAATTTGGAGTATTTAGTGAGCAGAGGCTCAATTCTGGATCAACCCCCAAAAAGTTTTTTCATCAGACGATGCCTGTTTTTTTTCTAATTACCCTCAGCACTTAAACTGTGTCCAGACCTCCATCTAGTGGACAAGGACGGTTACTGCATTACAAGGTAGCGCTTGCTGGGCATCGCATTCAATTGGATGAAGACGGAATCCATCTGAGTAAATGAGGGGGACCCGGCTGGGGTGAGAGCTACATGAATGGCGATAGAAAAAGGGAAGGCGTTAAAGTTCCGAGAGTCAACAGTCCAGAGCAATGGAGGGTGGAGAAGAGGTGGAGAATAGAGTATCAGCCAGAATAAAAGCAACGGTGTCGAAGACGGAGGTGAGAGCAGATATATTGTGTCTGGGTCGGAGACACTGAGGACAAGAGGAGGTAGCAGAGATAAAGATGTGTTTCGTCTTTGGGAGTGAGGAGGATGGAGAGGATCAGGAATGAGCCCATCACAGGGACAGCACATGTTAGTGACATGTTGAATGCAGGTATCCGACCCAATTGCAAGAACACGCTCAGGTGGTGTTATGTCTGTTCTATTGAAAATGAACAGTAGAGGAGTGTTGAATAAACTTAGACTTTATTAACCTCCAGTTGCTACGACAATCCCCTAGCGCGGACTCCGCGGGTCCGTTTTCTAACGTGCCGCGCATGCTTAGCTCGCTTGGGATCATTGGAGCTGGAGTTTCCATGTTACCAGCACGTAACACCACATCTTTCCCCGTAGGAAAGAAAACAATATCCCAAAGCTATATACTAAACTTCTGTGCATAGATTTTAAACATTCAGCATTAAACTGTAATTTCGTTCTCTCAAATGTTTCCATTCTTTACAACATCTCTGTTTCAGGTAACCAAAGGTAAATAACAGTAAATACTTTAACCATTAACAACCTTTTTTAATATTTAACCAAACAGTCCCTTCTCCATTCAGCAACTCTCAATCAATCTCTGTGATGGCTCTGAGGTTCCAAAAGTCTCAGCAGCGGGTGACTTGCACACTGCTGTTTGACCATTGTTAGCGTGATCTTCCTCGCTGTGGGATAGTTAAGGAGGTTCAAGTGTGTTGTTGAAGCTCGACCTCCTGAGCGGCTGTGTCTTCCTCAGGGGGTTGCAGTTGAAGATCTGTGCAATACCTTCTCAAAGACAGTCTACACCCTGTTTGGACCTGGTAGGAATGTGGAGAAAGAGCTTCCTCAACATGTCCCTGTTGTATCCATGTGCCAGTGTTTATGTCTCTGAGACGCACTTGGTCTCCTGGTTTCAATATAGATAGACATTTTGCCGTCCTATCATGCAGCTGTTTCTCTTTCTCTTTTTGTCTCTCCTTTTCCTTCCTCACCTTTGATGCACCTTTGGGTGTCAGCAAGTCCTCACTGACAGGCAGGTTGGAACGAATGCAGCGACCCATCAGCATATGTGCTGGCAATAGGTGTAGGCTGGAGAGGCGTGCGCCTGTGAATGAGCAGGCTTTTCTGAAAATCATCTCCGTCACCTGCCTTCTTCATTAGACCTTTCACTATTTCTACAGAGCTCTCTGCCAGCCCATTCGATTTTGGGTAAGTAGGACTCGAGGTTGTATGTTGGGATCCCCACTCCTTGGCAAAAGAAGCAAACTCACAGCTAGAAAACTGTGGTTCATTGTCTGTAAACAGTTCGCATGGAATGCTGTGTCTTGCAAACACTGTCTTTAGGTAGCTGATGACTGTTTTGCTTGATGTAAATTGCACTTGTCCGACTTCAGGATAGTTAGAAAAGTAGTCTGTGACCACAATGAAAGTCTTCCCATTACAGTAAGACAAGTCAGCTCCTACTTTGTAGTAAGGTCGGTAAGGCACAGGACGAGGCATCAGCGGCTCTGTTTGTTGTTTAGGTCTATATATTTGACAAATTTCACAAGACGCCGTAGCCTGGTGTATGTCTTGGTTGACTCTCGGCCAATACATAGCTTCTCTAGCCCTGCACTTGCACTTGACTTCTCCAAGATGGCCTTCGTGTATCTTTTGGAGCATTACTTTTCGTAGTGAGGATGGTATGACTAACTCGCTTCCCTTAAGTATAATGTGGTCAACCACTATAAGCTCCGCTCTGTGATTCCTATAGTCCTGTATTTTCATTGGGACAGTTACTCTTGCTTTTAGGCCGTCCTTTCTATATTGTCTCTTTCAGTTCTTTCTATTTTTCGTCTCTGTTTTTTTCTTCTCTGATCTGCTGATCTGCTTGGTTCTGTTTTCAGGAACCGGTAGAGATGTCACAATCATAAGCCTGCATAAGCCTGCAACATAAGCCTGTATATCTGCGCTCTTCTCACTGTCAGCACTCTCTTTCTTGTCCACTGCTCGTGATAAAGTGTCAGCGGTGAACATGTACATCCCTGGTGAATATATCATCCACACATCATATTTCTGTAGTCTTATTAACATGCGTTGAATTCTTATAGGGCAGTGTCTAATGGCTTGGACATGATCAAAACGAGCGGTTTAATGTCTGTTTCCACCATGTCCATAGACATATTGGTGACATTGTTCACACGCGTACTTACTCGCGAGAAGTTCCTTCTCAATTTGGGCGTACCTGGACTCAGCGCTCGTCAAGGCCCTGGATGCATAGGTGACTGGTAGCCACTGCTCCTCATGTTGTTGTGGTAGCACCGACCCGAGGCCGTACTGCGAAACGTCTGCCAAGACCCTGGTGCTCCTCTGAGGATCATAAAACCAGCACGTGACACACAGGCTCTTGTGTTAGAGTCTCTTTTAGCTGCCTGAAGCATTGTTCCTGCTCAAGTGACCAAAGCCATTCATTTTTCTGATCAAGTAGGCTTCTGAGAGGTGCAGATTTTGTGTACAGATCTGGTATGAATTTGGAAAGGTAGGTTACCATACCAAGGAACTTTCTGACGTTGTCTCTGTTTTGGGGTCGCCCCATGTTGTGTATTGGGGATGCCTTTCTTGGATCTGGTTTCACCCTGTCTTCACTGACCACATCACCAACAAAGGTAAGTGTTTTGACTTCAAACTCGCATTTGTCCTGATTGAGTTTCAGGTTGAACTTTCTTATCCTGTCAAGCACTTGTCTCAGCCTCATGTCGTGTTCTTCTCGACTAGAACCCCATACAATGATATCGTCCATCAAGGTGTCAACTCCTGGTATGTGCTGAAATATCATGTGTATGGTTTTGTGGTATACCTCGGGTGCTGACAAGATGCCTTACGGGAGACGAAGAAAGCGGTACCTGCCCTCAGGTGTGTTGAAGGTGCAGAGGTTCAAGCTCTCCTCGTCTAGCTTCAGCTGCCTGAAACCCGATGAGGCATCTAGTTTTCTTCTCTGCTTGGGAGTTTGAAATGTTCTCTCTTAATTGCCCTATTAAGATCCCTTGGGTTAAGGCATGTTCTCAGAGCACCTGTCTTTTTTTGAACTAATGCCAGCGAACTGACCCATTCTGTAGGCTCGTCAATCTTCTTGATGACTTCCATTTTTTCCATGCGTGCCAGCTCCTCTTTTAGCCTTTCCCTTAGCTTGAATGGCACCTTCCAAGAGGGATGCACAACAGGGGTCACGCTTTTATTCACACATATCTTGTGTAGTCCCGGTAGACATCCAAGTCCTTCAAAACAGTGTCTGTATTCCTCCATGAACGAGTCGTGATCGTTTGAAGTTGATGGCGTTGTCACTTCAAACCCTTTCTTGTCCTGATTGAGTTTTTCGCATGCACTGAGTCAGAGGATTTGCCGTACACTCTAATACACTATCAGTAGCTGTGGCTTTATCTGTCGCCCTTTTTTTTTTGAAGGTTGCGATGCAGCTCCTTTTCACAGCTATGGTTTCACCTGTGTATCCGGTCACCTTGATCTTTACAGGATGGATCTTGCCCTTCACAGTCAGTGTTCTGTATTCCTGCATAGATAGTAGGTTCACCTGGGCCCCTGTATCGAGCTTGAAGGGCATCATTGTCTCATTTACTACAATTGGCGCAATCCATTTTCTTTGTCCGTACCACAAGTCTGTAAACCGTTTACTACAAACTTCTCCTCGTCTTCTTCCATTGCATGTACTTTCTTCATTAACGTTGCTTTGCAGCATTTAGAGAAGTGATTGATTTTTCCGCAGTTGTTACATGACTTGCCATAGGCAACTCAGATGATTTCTGTCTTGTGTCATTTTGTTTGGTAGGTGGCTTTCTTTTGTTCTTTTTTCACGGCATGCACTGCGGTTTCCTCTCTGTGCAGCTCCGTGGCCTCTGCGTGGGTTGTTTTTACTGCTCTACACAGTGTCAGTCCTGTCTCACGGAGCAGCCTTTCTCTGAGTGCATTGTCATGAGCAGACTATCCTGTCTCTGACTAGTAAGTCTTTTAAAGTCCCAAACTCACAAGTTTTACTCAGTGTGTGCTAAATACTGATCAAAAGATACTCATTTCTGGCCATGGGTAAAAAACTTATACAGCTCAAAAGTCACATTCTGTCTAGGCACAAAATATTCTTTAAACTTATCCATAAGTGCAGTCAACACCGGGTTAGCTTCATCTAACCGAAAGCTAATATATATATGCAGAGCATCTTCTCCAATCCACATGCAAAAAAATGGACACTTTCAATTTTTCATCATTGCCACCTACTCCACTAGCTGCTAAATAGATGTTGAATCTTTATTTAAAACGTTTCCAACTGTCTGCAAGGTTACCAGACAGTTACTTGCACGATGGTGGATTTACTTTATCCATGACGACAGGTCTGGGTGCAGGGATTTCTCCATTTTGAATCTCTTCTGATTCGTTATATTCGGGAACCATATGAGCATCTACTTGTGATGCATGTTCCTCTTCATCCCCCACAACGCGATAGTCTTCATTATCAGCTATGCAATCTCAACCTTCTAACCTTAGCTCACTCCGTTTTCATACGTGGCTCTCGTCGCAAAACGCATATTATTTTTTTTTCCTTTTGTCGTCTTTTGCCAACGACCACTTCTGACACCGTGTTATGTCTGTTCTATTGAAGATGAACAGTAGTAGCGGTAGTAGGCGTGATGAATAAATGTATACTTTAACATCCAGTTGCTACGACAGGTGAACAATCCCATAGCGCGGACGCCGCCGGTCCATTATCCTACCGTGCCGCGCGTGCTTAACTCGCAAGGGATCATGGGAGCTGGAGTTTCTATGTTACCAGCATGTAACACCACAGGTGATAAGGCATTTCCAGGGATTTATTGAAAAAGAGTCTCTGGGACTTGCGAGGGAGGGCGAGAGGCTGAGCCTGGAATAATGGATTTGCGAGGAAAGACGAAAAGTAGACCAACAATCTGCCATTGAAAGGCTGGCAACAGGCTCCAGCTTGATGAGGCTTAATGACTGCTGGAGTTCACCCTCCTGCACGGCTGCTGCTTGACGAGCAGCCGGATCCCAACCTATTAGATGTTCTAGAGATATAAGTCAGGTGGCTTGGAGATGGACAAAGGAGGGATGGTGAAGGTCCGGGTGTTAGGATGATCAGAACTCAGAATAGCATAAGTTACAGTATTATCATATGTAGTGGTGCAGGTAAAAATGATAAAATAAATAAAAGATAAACAAATTTGTTGTTCACAGAGAAGATTCCGATTCTTTACAGCATAAGCAAGTACATTTATTTATTCAGGATTTAATTCCTAATAAGTCTCCACTGTCATACCCAGTAAGGAACCATGTGATGGAGTTCAGGATCTCCAGCACACTTGTTTTCCATGTAAATAAACATGGACTCCAACAGTCCACTACAGATTTGGGGGGGTGTATTCTGTATGTGTGCTTGAAAACCCAGACCATTTAAATTTCAGCATTTTAATTTTAATACCGCTGTTTATTAGTCTACCCCCCCCCCAAGAAAATTGGTTTCTGGAGTTTTCACAAAGCGAGGTTGGAACGTTACATTCTCCAAACTCTTCGATGGCCCCCGTTGACCAAATGGTATAGTCCGCCAGGGCTTCGGTTGCTAGGCTGCCCGGACGCCGCGGTCAAAGCATTGGTCGAGAGCCCGTCACCGGCGTCCAGCGAAGCTTTGGCAGCCGCTCCACCAGCCGAGCCGTGCCTCCGCAGCCGGGGGAAGGCTCTGCCCCGCGCCATCGGCCAGCAAGAGCGACCTCCACCCCTCCTGGTGTTTCCGATGGCCACCGAGTGCAGCCAACGCGCCGTGCTGGACTTCCTGCAGGTCCGCGGGCCCCGCGTCAGCAATGCCGAATTCATGGAGCACTTCCGGGCGGCGTTCCCGGAGGAGCCGCTAGGGAAGGGGGCGGCCTGGGAGCGCTTTAAGCGCTACGTGGACGGGGTGGCCTTCGTCAAGACGGATGGCGGCGTGAAGTACGTCTGCCTGCGGAAGAGGTTCCGCGGCACGGAGGGGGACCCGGGTCCGGACCGGGAGCCGCCGAGTCCGGACCGGGCTCCTGCGGACCAGTCCCCTGCTGAGTATGAGGAGGAGCCCGCCGGCGCCTCACCTGGCTCAGGTTACGGAAGTGACAGCCAGGTGAGATTTCCGCGTCACGTCTCCACCGCGACCATCTTAGCGAGAAGACGCAGCGACGGCAGCGCGGAGATGGGCAACACCGGGAGCTTGTGGTTTGGGAGCGGCCCCGGGGGGACCTGCGGTGGGGGCCGGACAGTCCCGGAGATCGCCGTGATCAAGGCGTCACCGCTCCCCGGGCTGGAGGCGGATCCACCCGACAGAGACGACGGAGGCCAGGCGGAGACCGGTAGCCTTTGTGGCAGCGACGGCACCGGGACGCCCCGCAGTAGCCGCAGACACTTCCTCCGGCCCATGATGCACAGCTCCTCGCAGGTAAGGAGGAGCATGGTGCTGCGCGGCTCCGCTCACCTGTCGTCCAGGAGCGACGGCGACGACACTTCCCTGGCGTCCTGCAGCTTGGAGGAGGACCGGACCTCCGTGGCCCTTGACCCGGTTGAGCATGAGTGGATGATGTGCACCTCGGACGGGGAGTGGGGGAGCCTCCAGCAACTCCTCAGCGCAGAGCCCAGCCTCATCCTCAGGAAGGACTTCATCACGGGCTTCACCTGCCTGCACTGGGCCGCCAAGCACGGCAAGCCAGAGCTCCTGGCCACCATCCTAAACTTCGCCCGGCGCCATCATGTTCCTGTCAGCGTGGATGTCCGCTCCAGCAGCGGCTACACCCCGCTGCACGTGGCCACCATGCACAATCACCTGGAGGTGGTGAAGTTGCTGGTCGGGGCCTACGACGCCGACATAGAGGTCCGGGACTACAGCGGGAAGAAGGCCTGCCAGTACCTGGCCAGAGATGCCAGCAAGGACATCAGGGACATTATCGGGGAGCGGCCCGCCTCAGAGAAGGAGGACTCCAGGGACGCCGGCCGCTGGAGGTTCTCCAAGGTTCTCCAGTCCAACCTGAGGCTCCTCAAGCCCGGCGATTGTGAAGCCACGGATGAGGGAGCCTGGAACGGGGAGAAACTCCTGAGGAGGAACTCTTCCTTCGGCAGACTGAAGCCCAAGCTGCAGAAATTTCGGCACAGGACATCCCAGATCGTCCACAGCACGTCGTTCCGTGACACAGAGGAGCTGGACAGCCCCAGGAAAGGCTCTTTTAGGTCTAGGCCAAAGACTCATTTCTTTGGGTGACGCCGACCTTATAGGAGGAGGTAGTGGATGACAGGAGGAACATGGAGGAGCATGAAGGAGCTGCATTTGCGGGGCAGAAGATGGTTCCTGTTAGCTATCTCTTGTCTGAGACCTTCTGGTGGATCTTCTAGTGCATATTTAATTGAACTCAGCTTTAGTTCTATCTTTCGAGTTAGGTGGGTGTGAGCGGACCTCTGCAGAGTGTTGTGTGTTTGTGTGTGGGGAGGTCACAGTAAACAGTGTGTCGTCTTAAAACTGGTAAGACCTTCAACGGGTGTTGAACGACAGTAGGACCAGAAGTATCATCTTCAGGCTTTTACACACACACACACACACACACACACACACACACACACACACACACACTTCCTGTCAGCATTGCGCTGCTGTGGCTCCGCACACACCCTCATTCTTATGCTAATTCATCCCGTGACCATCACCATTCAAGAAGTTTTTTCAAGTCACCATTCAAGAAGTTTCAAGGGAACAAATTCCTCTGACTCTGACTTGTACTTTCCGTGTGTTTGTGCGTGAGATCGAGCGATGCCGCGTCCATACACCTCTGCCCATCCAGCTAATGCTTAAGTCTCTTGACCCACACACTGTAATCTGGATTGGGTTTGACGTCAGGGGTTGCTGTTGGAAGTTGACTTGGTTCTTTGTGATTTCCAGTATGGGTGAAGGTAACTGAGTCACCCCGCGCGAAGACATATCACGATCTTTGGCCTCATTTCCTCGCTGTCATGGAAAAACTCACCTACTCAGCAGCGTGCTGGGTCTTGCTCGCGCCATGCACACGACTCCGGACCTGAGAGACCTTCGGGCTGCTGTGCTTCTTTAAAACAGGAAGATAGGAGCGTCTGTAATTTACCCTCCTGATTTGTAATTTCAGAGGATGGTTTGTGGAGGAGAAAAAAAATGAATCTCAAGTTTAAAAAAAGAAAGGAAAAAAAAAAGCCCTATTCACAGTGCTGATTCGCCATCGTCGTCGAGTCGAAACCGCTGGGATGGCTGGTGGAGGTTGAGTCGCGCTCATAACGACTACTCGCACTCTTATCCAAAAACACATAATTATATAAACCTTTTCTGGAATCCGCCTGCGTTGGTGTCCATGCAATGGCAAGCTGAATGATGCCTGCCAAATACATCTTTACCTTCATCTCATGAGGACGATACCTTCAAACATCTCCGTGGAGAATGGAGACACACACAAAATGCACTGAAGACCTACAGCTGCTGGCTTTTATATAACATGAAACTTTGCTTTAGATAAAATTACCACGTTGGGCTTCACATTAATAAAAAAGTTGACAGTTGAAGATTTGCTTCAGCTGCGGCTTAACTTTGGCTCCAAAGCGTAACCCTGGAGGTGTAAAGCTCCATCACCATTCCTCTCACCTCAGAGTTAGTTACACAATAGTTTCTGTGTAAACACGTCAGTGTGTAAGAAGGTCCGGGTGGAATAGACCGAAAGCGGCTTTGCACCTAGAATTCATTTCCGTGCTGAAAAGAATGAACGACCGGACTGGGCCTGACCGCCAGCCTGCCGCAGGATATTAGTTTGGGAGGAAATTATTTTTCAAAGTACTTCGATGTCAGCAAATTCCCATCTCTGGGGGAAAAAAAGGTCCGGACGTCACAGAGTGGCTCAGATCAGCCAGTCAGGATTCTCTCCACTTAAAGGAAATGTCACTATCATGTTACTTGGCTGTGGAAATCATTATTATGCATTGTTATTTTTATAAACTGTCAATAAATCTTGCTTCTTTTTTCACTTTGATGTGCCTGGGTTTTATTTTACAGATGAATGATTTGTTAACGGAGGTGAATTCATCAGTGAGGCCTTTAGGGATAGAGGGATGAAGACCTGAATGGATGGAGGTCCAAAAGGATGTCAGTGCTTCACGTTTGTGTCTGAATGAGCCACACCAGCCAGGTCTGGTCACACTTCGGGATTAAAAATACAGCAGGGATGTGGAAGAAAGTATGCATAGTGTATATATACCAGTATACACAGTATGTACAGTGTGTATATGTACAGTATGTACAGTGTACATATGTACAGTATGTACAGTGTATATATGCAGTATGTACACTTTCTATACACGGTACGGACAGTCTATATATACACACAGTGTACAGCATGTATATAGTTTGAACAGTGTAAATATACGATGTAGCAGGTAAGGACAGTGTATACAGTGTTTATAGTGAATATGCAGTATGTATACTTATGTATACGTATATAGAAAAATACACAATGTATAGTGTTTTCATACAGCATGCAAAGTTTATACAGTGTGCAGTATATATATATACACACACACAGCATGTACAGAGTAGTGTATATATACAGTGTGTACATTGTAAATGCGCAGTGATTACAGTGTATATATAGTGTGTACAATATATATATATTTATTGTGTGTACAATATATATATACACTGTTTACAGTGTATATATACAGCCTGAGGCTTCATGTGCTCCAACAAATTTGATGTTGATGTAGTGTTTTTTAAGGGACTTCATTCCCATGGCAACGCCGACGACCAGACCATAATTAAGAGCCTGAAAAGTGCCTCTCCACAGTTCAGTGGGCATTTCCGGACTAGCCTGGCGGGTGATTTATCCCGCTCTGTTGGCCATCTAACATGGAGACCTTCAGACCAGAGTGAGTGAGTGTGTGAGAAGCAGTCGTGGAGCAGACAAGGTCACCAGAGAGGGGAATGAGGCCACTGGCAGTAGGTTTAAGGCGATAAGTGCTTTATTTAGAGTATCAGCCTCACAGAGACACAGAGTGACATCAACATCAGACGACGTAAAGGAACTGGAGGAGAATCCAGAGGGTCCATCACAAATGTGCTAAAGTGTAGATTTGCAGGGGCAGGAAATAGAAATGTGCATAAAAGTGCTCTTCATGGAGTTTCTGATATCTTGTTTGGTGGTCGGTTGAAAACTGTCAGTGACCAATGGGGGAGGGGGGAGCAGAATCCAAGACCAGGTCTTCTGATCTTATCAATGAGATGTTCACAACTCCACCTTGAGTTTCAAAGACTCTGGTCAATCAAATCTTACATCAGACATACAATAGGTTTTTGGACGAAGGAATTATTATTCTTTGTTGTCAAATCTTGCGTTGAATAGACTGAGGAACATCTCCACGAAGGGAAGCTGAGTCCAGTTGCCTGAAGAGAAGATCTGACAATGACCGAAAAGGGCCTGGAGAGCTGAGAACCTTCACAGATGCAATGGGATTCTTCTTATTTGGGCAGCTCCCTTTAGGGGTCACCATAGCCAATCAGCTCCCTCCTTCTAACCCTCTCCTCTTCTGTTCTCTTTCCCTCCATCCATAAACCTCTTTTCCGGTCCTCTTCTAGACCACCAATCTCAGCATCCTTCAACCGAGATCGCCACCATCCCTGCTCTGTCCATGTCCAAACCATCTCAGTCTGACTTTCTATCTCTAGAAAATCTGACATGTACTGTCCCCTCTGATTGCCTTCTCCACCCTCCCTCTCATTCAGGCTGATACTCCTCTTCTCTTGCAATAAAAATAACAGGAAGGGAAATAAAAATTAAAAATAAAAGCAGTAAGTTAAGATAGGGGCTCTGTGTGTATTTGTGTGTGTGAAACCGCTGTCTTTAATGGCCGTTCTAAAGCCTATGGGTGCCTCTCCATCGATTGGGATCTTCTCAAACATGTCTTCGCTGCCGCGCGGATATAATTGAGTCGAGATGAGGGATTTCTTATTTTCCCCTTCGATATGAGGTGTTCTCTGGATGGCATCACTGCCTGGCGAGTGTTCGGGATTTCCACCAACGATGTTAAGAAGAGACTATGTGGTTGCACTGGATCTGCCGATTGCGTAGGGGTGTTTGCTTTGACAGCTCATGCATCCCATGACACCAGGTCCTGCTTGGCATGAGCAGCGTCAAAAACACAAGAGGAAGACCTCCCGGCGACTGAGTGACTGGCAGAAAGACCTGAGTTCTCAAGTGGTGGGATTTAGGACGAAATGAAAAGTCGAGGAAGACGCTGTGGATCCTGGTGTTCTGGAGGGTAAAAATGGGGGATCCTGCAGCCCCTGCTGCCCTACTGATCTGTTGGAGCACAAAGCCCCCCTCCTCGGCATCCGGAAGGCGTGTCTGCTGCAGGCGTGGGGTTACTCTAGAGGCCCACCAGCCGGCAGCTATTTTTCCACAGCTCGGCCTGCAGCTCCAGGTTGTAGGAGTCATGGGCCGACTCGGTCTTCTGCCCGTTATACAGGTAGCAGGCGCCCACGCCCTCCATCTCTGAGGCGGCGGCGGCATAGATGCTAATGGAAGCTCCTTCTGCTGGAGTCTGATGGCGGAGAGGACACTAGTATCACTAAACCAGTAGAACATGCATGGATGTTCTTCCCCAACGGAACCCGAGGACTCAGGTCCCCCCTCTGCCCACGTACCCTGAAGAGGATCTTGGCCACTGGCCTCTTGAGGGCCTGCGCGAGGCTCCACAGGTTGTCGTACAGTGCCGTGTCCACCATGCCAGGGTCCACTGCGTTGACGGTGACGGAGAAGCCACCAGCTGTCAGCTGCTCCTGGAGGTAGTAGGTGAACAGGACCAGAGCCAGCTTGCTTTGAGCGTAGGCACCGTGGGAGCTGTAGCACTCCCTGCAGAATGGGGAGGTGGGAAATGCGATGAGACATCTTCTTCCCCTTCAAGGGTCTACACAGACCATAATCTCCCTGCATCTACCCCTCTCACACCAACTAATTTCCTGTGCTCTTTCCCTCCATCCATAAACCTCCATAGATCTCCTGCCTGGCAGCTCCAACCTTAGCAACCTTCTACCAAAATCTTCACCATTCCTCCTCTGTCTGTATCCAAACCATCTCAGACTGACTTCATCACCAAAACATCTAACGCGTGCTGTCCCTCTGATGCACTAATTCCTGATCCAAAGAGAACCTCCACATCTCCATCTCTACCTCCCCTCTATGCTTCTCAGAGTATGGATCTCTAGCTGTCCAGCTCTCCACAAACCATTTTTCAGATATTCTGACCACCTGATATACACTTAGCGCTGCCTATGTACAAGATGAGCTCCTGATCTAGAGCTCCTGATCTAAATCTCTCAATCCTTTCTACTCCATCTCCATGAAAGACAGGAATTTTGACTGTATGAGGTTCGATGTCGCTGCAGATTCACCCTGTCATACAAAGGCACCACTGTTGCTCAAAATATCTCTTGCTTGTTTTTCCGTTTTCAGGCTTTTAGTTTGAGGCAATATAGAGGAACCGAAACATGTCCTATCTCTTCTGAATGCTTGGCGCCAGGAGGCGGTCTGGATCTGTCTGAGCTGGTGGATTTAGAAGCTTGCTATGGAGGGGAGACGCAGAGTATGCAGTGCGGAAGAAGAGTGCCCAGTGAAATTTTTCACATCAGAGTGAGGGGACGTAATGAACATCAGTCGGCCCCCGCAGTTCGACCATGGATACCATACCGCCCCGGACCGGGGCTAGATCCGTCTGCTTTGGAAGCAAAAGTCACACCTTCTCACCTCCACTCGTCCACCTCACCTCCTGTTCAGGTCGTCCATCATCACGATGCCGGCATAGTGCGTGGCGGAGGACATGTTGATGATGCGGGAGCAGCAGCCGGGCCGTCCCGACCTCTTCAGCGTGTCCATTAGCAGGTTGGTGAGCAGGAAGTGGCCCAGGTAGTTCAGGCAGAAGTGGAACTCGAAGCCGTCCTCTGTCTGTCTCTCGGGCACCAGCATGGTCCCAGCTGAGGACGGCAATGAGACCTCATCAGTTGCAGTCAACAGTTCAGAACATCAAGACAACTGCACAGTGTAGAGACCGGAGATGTGGGAAGTACACAAAGAGTATGAATAGACAACATTATTTGCACTAACATGACACTAGAGGGAGCTGTAGGCTCTCAGCGTTCCATTAGTAGAGACTGTGCTCTCCTCACAGGCATTGAAGAAAAGATAAGAAGTTTGTT
The DNA here is from genome assembly GCA_901007705.1 of Fistularia tabacaria. Taxonomy (NCBI): domain Eukaryota; kingdom Metazoa; phylum Chordata; class Actinopteri; order Syngnathiformes; family Fistulariidae; genus Fistularia; species Fistularia tabacaria. Next base: position 124,465 of record CAAKHD010005504.1, read on the forward strand.
TGATTTTGGTTTTTTGCCTCTGGGGAGGCGAAGGGAGGTTTTTCAATCTGATGGTTTCTCTTCCACTTCAACTTCTGATGTTGAATTGGTGGATTTACAGCAATAACTTGATGGCAGGTGTTGCCATGCCCACCATCGGATGTCACAATAACGTCTTATGAATTGTATATGTACTTGTTAACGCTTACCATTGTTGACCAGAACGTGGAGAGGGAGACCTCTGCTTTTGAACGCCTGAGCAAACCATCTCACCGACTTCAGGGAGGTCAGGTCCAGGAAGACAAACTCCGCTGGCAAGGGACAGAACAAAGATAGGATCACATCTTCCTGCCAGAAGGTTAAATTCTTATCTAGGGACAGGAGTGCTCTGCAGGGTCACACCAACATTCCCTGATTGCTGCTGGAGGACGCTATCAAATGTTGATGTTGAATCCCAAAGGTTTGATCCTAGCAACTGAATATGGAGGAAACTCTTGAAACGTGATATTTAATATACAGTTGATTTAGTTAACATTAAATGAAGAGGGCTGTTGTCCTGAGACTATCTTCTTCTCAGTAATTATGATGTCACTCATATTCAGCTGCAGCTCATGTCAAATATTCATTAAAAACCAAGGTCATTGTGTTCCTTGGGTCCTTTCAATTTACCAGCCATAGATGAACGTGCGCTTTCTAGGGAACCCATTTGCACACCTTCCTGTAATATCAGCCATCTGTGATTCTGGGATCAATTAATGATGCCTGCTGATCACATCTGCACATTGTGACTTCCACACCTGGCCATAAAAAGGATGAAGGTAGGTAGCACACGCATCTGATGTTGATGGACCTGAATGTCTTTAACCAAGAGAGTGCAGTACTACCATTGGTTGTGGCACTAGCCGTACAATACACAGTACTCGCGAACAGGTTTACATTTATGTTGGTTTATGATCTTGGACCTGACATTTTAAAGACCAGATCTAAGTGGAAGGTTTATATGTATATATTTTTTATTTTAAGGGTTCCGAGGCTCCAGCGCATAAGGCTGACAACAGAACTGCAGTACTGAATGCTAAGTGTTCTACAGGAATTAACCCAGATTTGCAAGTTCTCATTAATAAAGACAAGCTTAGGTTTCACCCTTTCATGTTCCCTAAACGTCAGATATGAAAGAGTGTTCTTGCAAAGTTCGGTTTATGTTTTGAAGCTGTGGCTGAGGCCGAGGCAGTTACCTTTCCCCTTGTCGCACTCTTTGTTGATCCGCTCAGTGGCGTCAGCGCCCTCTTCCCTCTCGTTTCCAGCTGGAGGTGATCAGAGAAAGCTCGGTGGGCAGAGGTCCAGCAGAGATCCATCCCCAAAATTCTTTCAATAGGACTGGCTAATTTAATTTCTCTTTTCAAATGTCCTAAACTTTCAGATACATGCACTAGCCTATGAGTAACTCTGATATTTACGGCAATAACGAGACAATGAGAAGAGTATCTTCAGTGACCTGAAGCACTCAAAGTAAAACCTCACAGCTTCCACAAAGAAAACAAAATACCTCTCGGTTTTAAGTTGTTAAGTCGAAGCTGATGCTAGAATAAAAGTTCATTCAATCGCAGGAACAGTCTTGAAAAGAGGATTACTTCTGAAGCACGTATTTCAGAGGGACTTTGGACATGTTCTGCTTGGGGTTTCCCTGGGCTGAGCACAAAGCCACGTCACCACTTTCACAATATCTGCATTCCCAAACCTGTTAATCTTCTTTACAGGTCATGCGAAAAGATTAGATTTTGTTTATTTAGCCATTTAACACTAGCCTTTGCCAGGATCATTCTACATGATGCGTCTACATGTGGATCAGTCTGGCCTCTCACATTCATTCCAATTGTTTTGCAGACGACAGCCAGATCATCCCAACCAGTAATCGAAACATTTTGATTTATTTACTCCAAGACAGAACAGGAAGAGACCAGTCTGTTCCCAAGGACATTTCAGCACTAACAAGAGAATGAAATACTTGAAGAGAATTTGGAGCAGGGTACTGCTAGCATGACAGCCAATCTAAAAAATCTCAGCAATTTACCCCTTGGAGATCAATAAAGTGCTCTGATTCTGAAATGTATTATAGCTGAGTGAAGACAAGTGACCGCACAGTGGCCTACCTATGATAACATGCATGCCAAGTCTTGCCAGGTGTCTTGCTGTCTCATAACCCATTCCTCTTGTACCCCCAGTCACAATGGCAACCCTTCCATTCTGCTTGGGAATGACTGTATTGGAGGAGAGAAGGACCACATGAGAACAGGTTGAAAAGTTCTATTTTGGATTCTTGTGGAACTTGCCAGGTGAGACGCTCCGCTTTCTTCATCACCTGAATCCATGAGAGAATGACATCCAGGAAGTACAGGTGAGAATCTACACACAATTGAGCAGGGATGTGGAACAAAGAATGTATAGTGTATATATACACACAGTAAACACAGTATGTACAGTGTTTATATGCAGTATGTACAATGTATATGTACACTTTATATACACAGTACGGACAGTCTATATACAGGGTGTACAGCGTGTACACACACACACACACACACACACACACACACACACACACACA
>CAAKHD010005504.1:127068-143613 GCA_901007705.1 Fistularia tabacaria
ATACTCTATATATAGAACGCGGACACTATATATATACTGAGCACGCACACACACACACACACACACACACACACACACACACACACACACACACACACACACACACACACACACACACACACACACACACACACACACACACACACACACACACACACACTTTTTTTTTTGAACAGTTTATATATATGATGCAGCAAGTAGCATTTGTCTTGTATCCCCAGTCACAATGGCAACCCTTCCATTCTGCTTGGGGAGGAGAGATGGACCACATCAGAACAGAATGCAAAGTTCTATTTTGGATTCTTCTGTAACTCGCCAGGTGAGGCGCTCCACTTTCTTTAAATCCAATCGATTTTCAGATAAGACATGGCGCATCACTTGAATCCATGAGAATGACATCCAGGAAGTGCTGGTGAGATTCTACACACAATTGAAAGCATCTTTCATGCACAGGTAAAATGAGACATGGATGGGCCAAGATAATGCAACAACATATTTATTAATAAGTTACCATCATCAACCAGTGTTTTGCAGAGCAGCATTTCTAAATCCCAATCGCAGTAATGGTACCATTTTATAATGTGAAACTATTGTAAGGTGACCCGTAACGAATTCAAATTTAGTAATCATCTAGCCTGACTAACACAAAGCAGGCATCGGCAGGAGTAATAGTGCACGGAACAGGCAGGAATTGAAGAAAATCTGTTTTGCATTTGTAAAAGACAATAATTCTTAGCTTTTCTTTGATTGGATTTCAAGGTGATACCATGGCTGGTCTCCATATATCTGAGTGCAAAAGGGCATAATGCATGGGTGTATTTGTGTGTATGTATGTGTATGTGTGTGTGTGTGGATTCTGTGTGAATTGAAAAGGGCATTTACTGCAGCCTGATTCACATTTAACCTGAAATGATAAGACAAGTACATGTAGCAACATTTCACTTAGCAATAAATCAAATCACAAAGTAGGAATTATGTTAATGGTGGTTCCTATATACACAACTGAAGCAAATGAAAGCCTGGTTTTTATAGTATATTCAGTCATTTTGGGTGTGTTTCGTAGTAGTCAGGATTCTAACTCGGTCATACCAGAATGCTCGGGTGCAGATGTTGGCAAGCATGATTTACCATTGTCATTAGGACACATGCTAACAGGAGTGAGTGCTGAGGTTAGAAGTCAGTGCGTGCCCTGCCTTTGGGGACCACAAATCTGGCAATCCAAGGGCTAGCTCTCAGTTAGGGTTAAGTTAAGACAAAGGTATACAGGCAACAACTGTCGCAATACCACTCGCATGGCTTCTAACAGTAGCTCCCATTTTCTACGGAGGCTTGGGAGCCACTTCTTGAGCAGCAGCAAAAGTTCAACATTTACGTCTTTGTTTTTTCTTTATTCACAGATGAATGAACGTCTCAGACGTGTGTGTTCGCTTACCTCTGCTCAGGATATACCAGGCATAATTCATACTTTCAAAGTCCTTGACCTTTGCAACAAATTACTCAAGTGGCTGACCATCACTGCAGTTTCCTTCCCAGCCATTGTCATCCTCACACAGCTCAGGCTCAAAGTAGCTCCGCAAGTTCTCATACAAGAAGACTTGTTGATCGACTAGTGCCGGGGTGATGCGGTTCCTCTTCCCACACAGAACAGTCCCAGATGAACTGAACATTCTATGACAAGGGACACTCGTGGCAGGAACACACCAGTACTTCTGCATCACCTTGGGCAGGGTGGGGAATAACACTGCATGGCTTGACCACCATTGCAAAGGGTCTTCGTTCAGACCAAGGACTCTTTGTGATTTATAATTGCTAAGCTCCTCCACCACCTGAGCATGCAGCTCCTCCTGAGTCTGGTCTGCATCAGACTGGCAAAATATGGCGGCCAAAGGGTTGTCTTGTGATGACCTGTTAGTTGAAGATTCTCTCAGCGGTGTCTGTTTTTTGCTTGGAGGTTCATCAGATATCACTGAAAAATCGTCCAGGCATGGTTGCTCGGCCGCCTGCTTCTCAAGGACTGCCTTTGCTTCCTCGATGATGTGGCTCTCGACTTTGGAGCGTTCCTGGGTGGACAGGAATGGCAGCCTCTTGTAACGGGGATCCAAAAAAGTAGCAATGTCGAGGAAGGTTGACGTCTCTTGCAAAAATTGTGAATTTTGTAAGTAAGAATTGCACAGGACTTTGGAGATGACCTCTTTGGTCATGCTGATCTCTTTGAGGTCACCTTCCTTTGGTTTGAGGTTAGTGTTCAAGAGCATATGAAGAACAGGCCTTACCATACTAATGGTTGGGTACCTGGAGGAAGTCATCATGTTTGCCACAACCTGAAAAGGCTTAAGAACTTCAATCAAGCCTGCTAACAAGGCCCAGTCAGGTTCCTCAAAGATGAAATTATGGCTGCTCTCCATAAGAGCCGCAGCTATAGCGACCTGCTGCTCTTTTAGTTTTTGCAGCATCGCTAGCGTGGCCAACCAAGACCGACCCTTGTCCGTGATGAGCGCAGAGTGAGAAAGACCGTGCTGGGTCTGTTTTTCCTTTAGCATATACATAACTGGTTCTTTGAAATGGTCAACAAGTTTGCGGCAGCGTTCCAGAAGGCTACAGGTGCGTGGCAGCTGGAAGGCTTCATCCATTGCATGGTTGATTGTGTGCCCAAGGCAAGGCATTTTCACAGAAAGCTCCAAAAGGGAGCATGCCTTCACAATGTCCACTGAACCATTTGTGGTGGCACCAATAACTTTGTGAGTTATTCCCCACTCCACAAAGGCTTCATACATCGCTCTGATAATGTTCTCAGCTGTGTTATGTTCTTGGACCTCAAAGGTTCTAAGGCACTTGTGGGTCATAGAGAAACCACTTGCGCTGTTGTGATTAACCGAATGCATGGAGAGCGATATGTATGTTCTGTTCTGGGTTTGGCTTTGCCAAAGGTCTGTAGTTACACTGCAGTTCACAACCCCGGCGAGCTCCGTGAAAACCGTGTCCCTTGTATGGCGATAAATCTGCGGAAGCATTTTACCCACCATATCTTTTTTGCTGGGCAGGGTGTAACTGGGGTCTACGGTGGTCATCAAGGTCTTGAAGGAAGGCTCTTCGACTAGAGATGCAGGGTACAGCCCTTCGCAGATGAAGTTGATGATGGCTATTGTAAGGTCGTTTTGTCTTTTGTTCTCATGGTTTACGATCTGTCGCAATTTCATCTCCTGGGATTGCTGCATGTGGTGAACTGATGGCTCAGTCTTTATCCTGGAGAAGGCCGTCGCAAACGCCTCACGCATCTGATCTGTATTGCTCTTGACAAATTCACTGAACTCTACAGGGTGATTCTTTTCTAAGTGGTACGACAGATTGGAAGTGTTTCCGGAATAGGCGATTTGGCTCATACAAACGCGACAGAATATACGCTTCCAGTGTAAAATGCACCCATCTGCATCTGTGTCAAAACCAAAATATTTCCAGACTTTGCTTTTTGCTCGTGGATGTGCAACCAGATTTAGGCCAGAGCATGAAGGTCCTGAACTTTTACCATCCATTGGTTTCCTCGGTTTGCAATCCACTTGGATTCCTTCATTTACTGAGTACCTGACAGGAATAATGAAATATAAATTTGAGGATGTTTACAGCTTCAAACACACAGGACAGTTTTTCCTTTGTGACCTATATAATAATAACTGTCCATCATCATATTTCAAATCACCAATGGAGATACTTTACATAATCCTGAAGGATCAAACATGTCCCATTCAACACATGTAATAGTAATCTTTCTCTAAAAGTCAGCTCGAGGTCGACCCTGGATGGTTCGCATCAACACAGTCAAAAGGAAGTAACCTTTAAGAGTGTTGCTCGATAATCACAATTCTTCACATTCGACTTGAAAGAAACTGAAAATGTGTTTTCAGTGACCTACTTCATTTGAATTGGGCTCATGGCAGCGTCGGCTTATGCCGAGCATTGAGCCTCAGAGTGTTTCAAAAGCATTATACATGCAGCGGAGTGTGGGAAAAAAAGCATGAAATCGATACACAATCTATAGTAACACATTCAAGATGGTATGATGCTGCCAAGGTTCCACTTTAACCAATTCAGAAAAATAAAAAAAGGATAATCAAGGGAGTCTTTATGTGCCCCTCCTGGTTTTGGGATGCCAATAACTAACGGCGATTCCTAAAAAATCCTTGAGCAGGTTTTAAAATAGCTGAAATTCCTGGCAAGATTACTAGAGTATAATTTGTAGGCGTATACAAGATCTCTTTGCACACACAGTTCCCTCTTTGTTACGGCGATACAACTGCTTCACTCTTAAATCACACACTACACAAAATTTCCATTTTGGTTTAGCCCTGAGGACGCCGCATGGGTCTGACAGGGATTGTGCCTGTCTCCAATCTTATCATATCAATCAAGTTTTGGGCCACTTGAAAGGATGATAATGAAAACATCTGTGGGAAATGAATCCCAAGAATCAATCACTTTGGCAAATGATTTTTGACTGGGGAAATCTTTAACTATGTAAACCTCAAACAATTATCAACTGAATGAAAATTGGACTATGAAACACATGTAGGAATAAATGATCCTTTCAGAGGACATAAAATAAAAGATACTGTTTCTTACTATGACGGGATGCTTTTTCCCCCACTTCTTTTCCTGTCGGATGTTTCCTTGAATCGTCTCATTCACATAACAGAAATCACTCACACAAGGACGCAGATTGGACGGTTTATGTATCAGAGTATTTAAAAACCGCGGATGTTTAGATGATGAAATAAAAGACATGCGAAAAGAAAAAAAAACACGCAGCGTTGTGGGCTTTCTAATCAGGAGGTCCTTGTTTGCTTCCTGGGAGTCAGCTGCTCACCGAACTCCGTTGATTTTACTTACGAAAAATGCACACCTTCCCAAGAAGCGTCGGGTTGCTATGCGTGAAAAATAATCGTAGCAATCTGGGATGTCAACACTGATTTCGTCGTACAAGATACGCCGGATAGACGCCGAATTGACGAGTCGGCACACAGTTTTGAAAAAAACAGACGAATTTTTATCAAATTTGAGGTAAAATTGGTCAGTTTGGAGCTTTTACATGCCACCGTGTAAAGTTCGGCGTGCTATCTACACCCTTGGACCCACTTCACCAGCATTCAAAGCTAACATTAAAAAGAGCGCATTTCTGGGGAGAGGAAGAGTTTAAGTAAAGAAAACATGTCCCGACCTGGCAGCGTAAAAGAGCTGTTGAACATCTGGTAGAAGAGGACTTTCATTCCGCACAGATACAGCCTGGCGAGGGGGACGAACACAGCCAGCAGCCACATCCTTCCTTCAGCTTCCGTCTCAGCGACGCGCTCCCCCGCCTGAGTCCGTGTGTGCTCCGCGCTAAAGGCTCCGGTGGGAAACGCGAGATAAATAGTCCCGCGGAGGTTCCGCCCTCCGGGGAGAATGCATCATGGGACGACAAAACAGCGTAGAATTAATTTCATTTGCCGCCCACCACTCGTTTTTCAAGGTTTTCTTCAATGCATGACTTTTTACTTGACTTCTTATCTATCTGAAAGAAATTATTATAACCGAGCTACTTGAGAACAACAATGATTTAATTGTAAGACCATCTGTCCATCGGTGTGTGATGATGATGATGATGATGATGATGATGATGATGATGATGGCAGAGTTATCTGTCGGAATCAGAATCAGCTTTACTGTACAAGTCTGGGAACGAGAGACTTGGCTCCGGTTTGCCGAAGTGAAGGTAAACACTGATTGGACAATCGGACGTCAGATCCCATACAAAGTGCAAAGGAGATTAGTTTGTGAATGAAGGAATCTGTCACTGCGCAGAGACAAGATTCCAGTGTAGGCCTATTTTCCCCTTCAGTCAAGTCAAATTTGGTTTATATGGCGTCAAATCACCACAGAGTTTTCTCATGACACTTTACATTTAAAGCAGGTATGGACCACACCCTTTACAGAAGGGGTGGGAAATTTCTTTTTTACAAGGGGCCATATGAGAAACCTGAACATTGGAGGGATGAACCAATAATAACAGAAAAACAGCACACTTGTATAACATGAACGCAATGAATGGGGACCTTTGGGGATGCCCAAAGGTCCACATGTGGCCCCTGAGCCATAAATTTCCCAGGTTTGCTTCACAGGATTCAGTCATTCATCCATTCTCTACACTAGCTTATCCTGCAGTCAGGGTCACAGGGCTGCTGGAGCCTATTCCAGCTGTGATTGGACGAGAAGCACGGCTCACCTTGGCCATAATACCAATCACAAGGCCACCTATAGAGGCATGCACCGATTCACCTTGAACCTCCTGTATGTTTTCGGTCTGTGGGAGGAACCCGGGAACCCATAGGAATCCCGCGCAGACATGAAAAGAACATGGAGACTCCACATAGAAAGGTTGGAATTGAACCAGGGACCTTTTGGCTGTGAGGTGGAAGCGCTAACCGCCGTGTCGCCCTTTACAGATGAATGAAACTGATGGCTCACAACCGATGAGGTTAACATCTGTGCGTCCATCAAAACACAAAGCATTTGCCCCCTAATACCCCCTGATCATTACATCTTCCCCCTGGCTCAGCAGATCATAGTCCTGGACGGATTCTTTGTTGGAAACGCCTCTGCAACATGATTAGTCACCAAAGGACAGGAAAACACGGCAAAGATAAGACAGGAGTTGTTTTTCAAACTCCGCCTGGGGAACTTTGCTCCACAGGGATGAAGAGCAGCCATGGGGTGATCGGTCACGCTGAGCTGCCGCATATTACATACTCATTTGCTGGGAAAGATCTCCAATGGCTTGGAATTGCAGTCTTCCTCCGGGTTATGTGTGATGTATAGGGCTTTGTCCCAGCGCCTTCTAATGTAAAAAAGAAGCCCCTCAAAAACAGGGGATGGTGGCCCGTCTTTTGTGACATTGTGTGCCACACAATGTAACAATAGGAAAAAGTAAAAAAAAAGCTTGTTACTTTGTCACAAGGGAACATCTGGTGATTGGAGAAGATTAAAAAGGATATTAATAGGAAATGTTTGATCGGCTAATTACGGCATGAAATTCTGGGAATGTCAATGTTCAGACAAGTTCCCCATCAAGTCAGAGCAAATCCATGCAGGTACACTGGTGGGCGTTTGACTAGGAGGGTGTTCAGACATGGTCCTTCATGGAAACCTGCAAAGGTCTTGAGATTGATTTGAAATACATGAGACGTGGAAGAGTTTGAGTACTGACGGTCAACAGTCCAGAGCAGCAGAGAGGATGGAGAAGTAGGTGGAGGAACGTCTCAAGGATGGTTAAAGACTATCAGCTAGAAGGAAATGCGTAGAAGACGGAGGTGTTGTCTGATTGAGAGACACTGAGGAGAAGACAAGAGGCAGAGATGAACATGTGGCGCTTCTCCAGGGGATTGAGAAGGATGGAGAGGGTCAGGAAGGAGTTCATCAGAGATGTTCTGGAGATCAGAATGTCAGAATCAGAAATCAGAATGAGATGGTTTGGACACGGACAGAGGAAGGATGGTATAGATCTGGGTAGAATGATGCTGAGGTTGGAGCTGCCAGGCAGGTGGTCTAGAGGAAGACCAGAGGGGAGGTTTATGAAGGAAGGGGAGGAGAACATGGAGTTAGTTGGACAGATGAGAGGGTTAGATGGAGGCAGATGATTGTCTGTGGCCTCTGAAGGGAGCAACCCAAAAAAGAAGAACAAGACATTTCAAGTGGACAGGGAAACTTTTTCTGTCTAATAGTCATCATGAGAACCTCTGCATTGAGCAAAAATGGGAAGTTACTGCTAACGGCTGTAAATGGAAAGGTCCTGTTGTCCCGCACGCTGAAAAGGTCAGGTGGAAGTCTCTAATGGATTGATCTTCATTCAACTGGGAGTGTTTGATGCTCGGGACTATGTCAGATCTTGCACTTTTTAGGAGGCCAGCTTGACGCCCTCCGGGGAGTTTTAAAAGCAAAAAAGTCCCAAATCATGTCGACACACCGCTGGCTGCAGGAGAGGAATGTCCACACTTGGAGTTTCTAAAGATGCCTTTCGTCTCACAGAAGAACAGCAAGCTTCTTGTACTGACATCTGATAAATGTTAACGCTGCAGAGCAGAGTAACCACAGCGCCTCGGCACCGGCCCCTTACCCCGTTTGGGGTTCTTCTCTTTATATGACCCCAAGCACCGCTGCCCCCGAGGATGAAACCATGATCACATTCAATGAAGCATCTGTTTCCAATCTGCGCCTGAAATCATCGAGAAATGTGTAACAACCAAAGGAGTTATTTATGTGTGCAAGAAGGCCCGAGACCTCAATTAAGAAGGAGAAGATCAGATTAACCGGTCCTGGATTGTGTAAAGTCCAGATGTGTGAGGGAATAATCCCAATGTTGCATTTAATGTACTTCTTTGCGAAAGATGTGATGATGTTGAGTTTTCCGTGACAATCGGCCACAGCAGACGGGAAGTCAACATTCGAATGTTCCTATCCTGCTTAGGCCATATATGGGAAGTCCTCCAATTGTGTTGGAACTCTGTTCCTACAGCGTGATGTAAGGTGATTTTTGCCGTTCGTCGGAACTCACGTAGTCTATATCGGTACCTTTCACTCATCTATGCTAACACAGTTGTGGTGCAGGTTATGCGAATTAGCACAAGCCTTAAACCACGATCAAGGTCTCAAACAATCTTTCAGCCGCCTTCTCTTGAGTCAACAGAAGACTCGCTGGGATTTGCCGTTGATGCTGGGCTTAGGGCAAAGCGTTAATAATCTTTCCATCTCAATAACGAGACCGTTATGCTGCTTTGTAATCACAGTGTGTTCGTGGAGCATATCCTTTCACATGTTCAATCATACATTTTTTGTTGCCAATGATCATCAAGACAAGCCGAGGGGCTGGAAGGTTTTTGTCAGTGTTTTGCCCTTTTGCAAGTATTTTATTTTATTTCTTTCCTTTCTTTTCTCTATTTAATTGCCTTTCTTCCAAAGCTCTGCCATCAGAAGAGTCTGACTTACACCTTGGAGCCATAAAGAAGGGGCAAAATGTTTCAAAACAGAAATAAAATAATGCTCATGTCGCACAATCCAATATGGTGTCCAACCGGCAAATATAAACAAAGCTGTCTTCCTCGTACAGTGCTCCGTGACGACTTATTCGTTCCATCCGAAGTTTTGTTTTAGCTTGGCAAATGGTGTTCGGCGGAATGATGAAACAAGACTTTCTTCATAAATTCATGAGAGATGTCGAAGTAACTGCAAAACACCGCAGTTGGAGAGTGTCATAAACCGAGGATCTGTTGTATAAATATTACAAACTGATCACGTTAATCCATATAACGTATTGATCTGTGTCTCAACCACCAGGTGTTAAGGACAGTCTTGAGGCGAGGTAGTTGTGGTGACCCCTGGGACCCTCGGTTGGTCCTCCTCGTCCTCTCAGTCCAAGGCCAGGGTCCGAATCTCCTAGCCGATGGTGGATGAGCCTTATTGCATCAGAGGCTAGTTCGTAGCTATGGGGACGGAGAGAAACAGAGGCAGAGACTGTGTCTGCTTTTCCTCCAGAAGAACTGCGCTTTATTGGTTATAGTGAGTCTTTCTTTGACAAAAGCTTAAACAATACAGGCATTGGGAAGTGTGATGTAGCCCACAAAACAGGTGTGGGCACAGATAAAAATGGGATGGGAGACAGTGGCTACCTTTCAAGGCCGTTACATGACCGTGAGAGCACCACTGGGCTTATGTCTCACATGAAGACATGGAAAAGTACAGAAAGGGAGTCAAAAAGAAGTGGAAAAGTAAAGGGAATCTCAGAAAATAGAATGGTAACTGAAAAATGTCTAACACAAGATACATATTTTAACCATTCCTTTGCCCGACGTGAAATCCTGGCCCAAATGGAAAATGCTCTCCACTTATAACATTAGGTATCATTCACCCATTGACACACACTGATGGTGGCAGCGCTGCAATGCAAGGCGCCAGCCTGGCCATCACAAGCAACTTGGGGTTCAATGTCTTGCAAGGACAGGAGGGGCCGGGAATTAAACCACCAACCTCCTGATTGGAGGGATGCCTGCTCTCCTAATCTGAGCCACAGTCTATAGATGTGTTTATATTGTACAAAGAGAGTGGGTGAGACCCTGACTCAATACACAACCTGGCGTTGCGCAGGAGTTAGAGCAATTGTCTTTGGAACCGGACACCCTTCCTGGTTCGGTTCCCTGCTCCTCCTACTTATCGAAGTGTTGTTGAGCAAGACACTGAACTCCTAACTGACAGCAGCCAACTGCTCATGGTTCATCCATGATGGGTTTAATGGAGAGAAGGAATCTCCCCCATGAGGAATTGATAAAGTATGTTATAATTTACTGTAACTGTAACTTCAAGACAGCAGGGGGCACCACAGATTCAGTAAAAGATTCTGATTTATGCTCATCTGGATGGAGAACCATCTCATCCACCCTTATGTAGATGAGATTGTTGAATGATGAGTTAAGAGCACATCACTGCATCATACACCAGGAAACGCTGTGTGCTTAAGTCCTAAAAATGGGGCATGTAATGAGCACTGTTATGCAAACTGTAAACTTTATCTGAGCTCCAGGTTGAAATCACAGGCAATTTCAGTCTCTTATGCAGGAAATAGATACAGAGTTTGCCAACATTCCTTATCATACAGAGGTACATTAGCTAAGTCAGGGGAAAGTTCTCAACAGTTATTGAGCTCTGGGAGCAAGGGAATCTGTCAGTTCATAGACAGTAAAGGAAAAGACTCCACAGTTTTGTCGGATGAAAGGGGAAATGTGACATAACAGCTCATCTCCCCGTCTGAAACCTTCAGCTCCAAGGATGTGACTGCATGATCACACGTATGATGCAGTGAAGCCATTTCAAGTGAAGGTGCTCTTATTGGAGACACAAATGAACCAGCGCAACTTGACTCACTTTCCCCATTGCCAAGTAATGTTGAACTAAGTCGGCACAAGGAATTTTCCAATTGTGCACTTTGCTGATAAATTAAGGGCACTGCATGTTTGGTGGCACATATTTTCATGAGAAGCTTATCTCAGTGATGAAGATAAATAAAACAGCACATAGAAGTAGTCTCACTGATGAACACTTGCATTCCATCCTGAAAATCTCCCCAATACAGAACCTGATACCAAACCTAAATAAACTTATTGCCAAAAAAAGATGCCAAACATCCAGCTCTGACAAAATGGCATAATGTTTTGATTTGTTGTTATTTTAACGTTTGCTCAAAAGCCAAATTTTTATTTACATTTCCAGTTGTGTTTTTTTGCAGCATGTTCATATTTTGAATTTGTATAATTTTGACAGGAGATATCTTATGGAGAGAAAAACTCTCTATATATCGATAGTCTAGTCCATATATTTGAAGACTAAGTTTATTTTTCATAAAATGGCATAAGAGCAAAGAAATTTGAACGTTTTGATTTCTTGTTATTTTAATGTTTACTTAAAAGCACAATTTTTATTTATTTTTTTCAGAGTTCTTTGCAACATGTTCATATTTCTAACTGGTATAAGTTTGACAGGATATCTTTTTATGGTGAGCAAAATATTTTAAGTTATTTAAAGTTCAAGTTTATTTATTCTGGAATAATATTCCTTCCTGTCTTATTCATATTTATGTTTACAAAACATTTCGTTTTTATGTGTTCAATAAATATTTATCCTGTTCTGCCCATCACCTTAAGTGTGCTTTGAGTTTTGGCCCTTCGTGGAATTGAGTTTGACACCCCAGATTCGATTCGGGTTTAGACTCTAAACCCTGAATCGAATCCCTCTGCTGAGACAAAGACATTCAGTGTTTCTGCATGCTCTACTGGCCTCTAGTGGTGGCAAAGGAAACGACATCAGTCGATGTAAGGAGTCCTGAGGGTATTCATTTTTTCTAATATCGTTTCTGCTGAAGTATGTAGTGCAAAATCCATAGACATCCTGCATGTCCTACTCGTCCTTTTTTTTTTTCAAATCAATTCCCTGAAGAATGAGCAGTGGGACCTGTCACGTCGGGCCAAACCGGGCACCATTCTTAAAACCCTCAGTTTTGTGCTAGAAGAGCAGAAACAGGTTGTACTTCTGTGAATCCTCATCAGCGCAGCATTATGTCCACACTCGTCTTCTTAATTGGAGGGGCTGTTAACCGCTTCACCAGGACTCATTGATCAAATCTGATCCTTAATTCTGTGATTGGTATTCAGGTACATTTGAATTCCATCCACGAGCTGAAACCCGTCCAGGTTCCGAGAGATTACAAGAGACTGGCATTCAAGTAATTTAACTGCAAACATGACAGCCCCCTGTGTCTTGGCCCGAGAGCTCTTACTTTCAGATGGAGCTGCAAAGTTGTTCCTCCACCCTTCACACTTCTTCTTCAAATACACTTCTGCGCCGACTTGTTGCTCCTCAAGTCTGTCCCCTATGAAAGGCATTCATGAGGCGTCTCTCACCTCTGCCTCTCTGAAGAGACTCTTGCCAGAGGGAGGGGGCAGGGGCGGGGGGCATGAGATGTTTTGAAATACTAACTCACGTTGACGAACCTCTCAGAATCTTTGTGTTCTGGTCAGGCAGCGGGCGAGAAAGATAGTGGGGGACCCGTCACACCCAGCTCACTGCCCGTTCACAACCCTTCCATTAGACTGCAGATCCATCAGGTCCATCAGGACCACAACCACAAGACATTTGAACATTTTTTTCTGTGCAGGCCACCTCCCTCCTCAGCATATCCTTGTCATGACCCAGTACCCAACATTCCCATAGACATTTTTGTGTATCTAACTTAAACTGTATAGATTTCCTAAGCCCAAACTGTGTTTTTTGTTGCCAAGCTGATGATTCTTTTCTCATAGATTATAACTCTTGTCTTGAATTTTCTGCTCTAAAGTGCCGTCATACCATATCAAATTCCCGTGTTCATTGTACTTTTGGCCATTAAAGAGATTCTGATTCTAATTCTGATCATGGGTGTGGTTCATGAGCTCCGGCAAGCACCTACGTCACATGAGTTCCAATGGAAGCATAAGAAGACCCTCCCTTAAAGTAAGAGCTGAGATGGTTCAAGGAGCTGAGGTCCCCGGTCCCTTTACTTTCTTTTCTAGAGTTGGGGTCTGGGGTATCATTGAAGAACCTGGAGTTCACAAAGTAGTAGACTTTGTCCTGGAGTATCAGTGAAGTATCTGCAGTATCAGTGAAGCACATGGAGAACTGGTGGAGTGCCTGGAGTATCACTATAGTAGCTGGAGTATCAGCGAAGTGCATGGAGAACTAGTGAACTGTCTGAAGTGAAGTAGGTGGAGTGCCAGTGAAATACCCGGAGAATACTCTTCGTGGGAAATCAAAATACTGTCACTCGAAACGAAGGCAAACAGGTTTTGTGATGATCCCTCCCCTCCTCTGCAGATTCCAAAAAACACACAAACATGCGCGCGCGCACACACACACGCTGCTTCAACCCCAGAAGAGCCAAACTTCCTGTCGTGCCCCGTGTCGGCAAAGCTGACTCACGAACCCCGAGCTAAAATCAGACGCGCCCAACGAATCGCTCTCTCTCTCTGTCATACACACACACACACACACGCACACACACACACTGCACACACGCACTCACACACACTGCTGAGAGGAGAAGAAGAGGAGGGAAAAAGGCGAGCGTGAAGCATGAAGTTCTTCCTTAGGATAGCTCTTCTTCTCTTCCTCCTGACGGGGACGTTTGGACAAGACGAAGGTGAGGGCAAACTCGAATGTGCCGCAGTCACATGCTATTACTGCTATTATTACGGCCTGTATTTTGGTGCGCCTGTCCTTATAAGGAGCCGCGGCCGTGCTGGGCGGAGGGAGATCCCGCGGCTACGAGGTGTGATCGGCCGGGCCTAGGGCGCCTAACCAATTTATTTATTATCATTGGCTTTAGAATCCGTCAATTCTGGTAAATCAAACTTTAACTTTAAAAAGTTTTTCAAAACCGGAAGTCTAGGAGGGCACGAGCCCCCCCGCCCCCGCGCCCGCCACCATTGCTCTTGAACCCATCGGATCCAGCGCGTTTTATCTTCTTCGGGATTATGGCAGATTACTGATCGATCACGGGGCCTGGTTTGTATCCGGAGCTGAAACTCCTGCTTCAAGGAGCCTAATCCGGATCAGGTGATCTAATCCTGACCCATCAAACCCAGAAACGGTTCCCTGCAGCCCTGATCAGTGCTTCCATTATTTAGTGAGTGTAACTCAACACTCAAAACTCAACTCAAGTCACTCAAGTCAGAAGAAGTAGAAAAGCTTTGAAAAGTTTGTTTTGTGGCTGAACAACAAATCAAGAAGTTTTTAATCAATTTTGGTGGGAAAAATCAATTTGGTTTGCGAACAAAGGACAAATCAAATTTATCGGCGGAGGTGCCATAGTACATATGTATAATCCCTGGTATAAACTGGTGTAAAGTAGAACGTCTCAGAGTCGCTAGCCCCGGCGACGGATCACCTGGAGCAACTAGGACCCTTTGAACAGAGTTCCCAAGTCTTCTTGATTTTAAAAGAAGAAAACCCAAAACAAACAACACTCATGTGTTTGTCGAAAGTGTGTGGACAGGTGTGGAACTTCACAAGTTTACATAACACTATATGCTACATTTAGCATGATACATAGCGCTTTCAACACCTAGCTGTTTCTTTACACTGGTTCACATTCACCCATTCACACACACACCCATGGTGTGCAAGGCGCTAACCGGACTATCAGGAGTTATAGGGGCTGTTCGGTGTCTTTGCCTGTGTATGCGTAGATTTGCAGACAGGAGGAGACAGGACTTGAATCACCAACCTTCTGATTGGAGGGGCGGTGGCTCTGCAAGCTGGAGATCAGGCCCATTTTCTGACTTATTGTCTCTTTCAATGAGACACATTTTGGACCTGGAGACCAGATGTCAAACGCTTAGCTCAAATACTCCAATCCTGAAGACCCCTCCTCATTCTCCCTCCTACGCCTCCTGGTTTTGCTCTTAAATTCTGGGTGGAAAAAATTACAAAGCTTAAACAAACCAAACATGTTAGCGTGCAGCACCACCGCAAAGGCGCTTTCTGCCTCTGCCCCAATTGGAGGAAGGTTTTAGGTTTCAGAACAGGACTCAGACAGCAGGCACGCCAAGACACTCGCTCTTACATAAGCCAGTATTTTTCACGAGAAGCCCCCATTCAACATTGGCGAGGGTGTGCTTTTTGGTTGCCACTCATTTGCAAAAAGTTAACCTTTTATGCAAATCAACTACCGAGCAAAGACAAGCAGAACAGCCGGAAGATTGGCCTGGGAAGGGCGAAAACTCAGATTCTGCCATTGCGTCTCAATGGAGTCAGTGTTATTAGATCAACAGACAACAAAATGTGAAGTTTATGTGGTATGAGCAACGGATACGGAAGTAGTCAAGCAGAGGATTACAGAGGGCTTGGGCTGCTCCGACTCTAGGCATTCTGAGACCAAAGCTGAATGTAAATGAAACCTCAGGGCCAGGGAAGAGAAGGTGGTGTCTGATCCAGAGTGTGTCAGGTTTCTGATTATGATTATTTATTATTATTATTATTATTATTATTATTATAAATAATAATAATAATAATCGTCAACTTTCCTTTCATTTCGGGCTTTCGGGAGTTGCAGTGTGAATCCCATTCGGGATAAATCAGAAAATGATCCCGCTGATGCAGTTCCCCCTCTTTCAGAAAAACAGGTTATAAACTCCTGGATAGTTCTTGGTGGTCCATAGAATTGGGCGCTGGGGGGGTAGGTTACTATATAGAGTTCTGCATTGGAAATATTTAAAGATAATAGAAATGTATTATCATGGTGGTAAAGCAATTCACAATACATCACACGTAGAAATCGGAATAGTTGCTGTAACATTAGCTTAAATCTAAATCTGGTGATTAGAAGCTGCTAGTTTTGTGGTGGTGTTTTGTTTTAATTGTCAACTCTTCAACTACTACTGAAGGTTGATGCTGTTTCAGGCCAACAAAAAATAATATTAAGTGGTAACAGTTAGTCTAGCACGTGTTCATGGGAAGATAATTTCTTCCTGAAGCAGCTTCAGGAAGTGTTGGGGTACATTCCCAAGGACAGGATGTAGTTTGTAGCCCCACCATCCCCGTAGCTGCATAAGAATCCATTTTTGAAAAAGAAGTGTTCATTGGCACTCTTAATGAGTGGCGTGGAAGGATTTGTTAACATTGAGGATAATAACGTAACGCCTGGCAAAGACACCCATTTATACTCTCTCTCTTTCTCTCCCACACAGGATTTAGCCTGTATGACGCCATAGATGACCCAAGTGAGTACCTTTGCCTACAGTTTAACACTTGCAGTGATTAGAAGCAACTGACTATTACTTAGATGTTGGGTAAAGGGTGGCAGACTCGGCAAGAGTGAACAACTCGACTATTCGGGCTGGTCTCGTATTATTTTTGCAGATTGAAACTCGAGGGATGATGAGTTTTTCTCCCCCCAGAGCCGACACCTGAGAAGCCCAAAGAAGAGCCCAAGGCCCCCGA
>CAAKHD010005507.1:17234-27713 GCA_901007705.1 Fistularia tabacaria
GCCAAACCGAGCAACAACCCACCACTGAAAAAGGGAAAATATTAAGGATACAATATTTTTTTTTTTTTTTTTTTTTTAATGGAACAGAACCGCATTCCTGGTTATTTAATTGTGTGCAGCTAATTTTCAATAAGCGATATTAGGACATAAAATGTAAACCGTATTAGGATGTAAAATTTGTATGATTTGCCTAACAGGGAGCGTTTGAATAATAGATAGCAGGGGACACAAAATGGACCTCTGGGGAAATTAAAGCGAAGGGGGAAGGAAAACAAGGCAAGGTATCCCGAGTCTTTTCAGAGAAGACCCTTTCCTTGAAAATGCGGCGAGGTAATCCCGGGCCAAATCAGAGAAGCCAACACAGTTTGCTTTTATTACAACAATCACAATTTCATTACCTGCTGTCTGACACAGTTCAGTCCTGTAATGACAGCAAGGAGGGAAAAACATTTGTGGCGCAGCGCAGAGGCCTCTCTGAGGGAAATGGAAGCCAGACTCGACTGTTCTGGGTAATTCGACAAGTACTCAAAAGAGAAATCAGCTTGACGGAGACATTCTTCCATATTCTTTGATGAAAATTGCAGGTTGGAAATTCAATTTCATTCAATGAAATCGTATTTATATGACATCCACTCGTTTGGAAAGACGGCGAGAAGGAAAGCTCACAGGCCACAGAAAAGAGCGCACGTGTGTCTCGATCAAAGATGCAGACAACATGGGACGACACCCAACAGCTGAGCTCGCCTTCCCCGGTCAAGGGACGCGGTGCGGGGAGTATTCTTCAGAAAATGCAGCGGCGACTCCTTAATGAGCAGATAAGACAAACCCATTTCATGATTGATGTCTTGGAAACCAAACTTAGCCAGATAAGAGAAGCAAGAACAGCGTGTCTTCCCACTTCGGGGCCCCAGGATGAAGTTAAAAGGTTTATCGAAGAAAAAAAAAAATAAATAAATAAATAAAAATCCACAGATAGCACAACGTCGGCCAAGTGAGACCTGGGGGGGAAATTCCTGTCGTCCTTACAAAACAAACTGAGCGGGACCCGATCAAATGAGATACAAACATGGAGTAAGATAGACTGCAGAACCCCCGACTTATCCAGCACCGCCGAAGTGTCCTTTCCAAAGGCCTAAACTTTGCAGAGACACCAGATCGGATCCTGGCAGGAGCCACGGAAACAGCCGAAGGGGACAACCACATCACCAATTCAGAAGTGGAACTAATTAGACTTGAAGTTCCCCCCCCCCCCTCTAACCGAGCAAAACCACGAGGAGAAGAAGGCGCTCTCTTCAGCCGGGAGAGATGAAAGCGTCGCCATCTCCAAAGCGGACAATCCACCCAAAGACGAAACAATATACAAAACCCTGAGACCAATAACTGCGCTGATGAGTACTTGTTTGACTCTCACCGCTGTCTGGAACGTAAACTAAGGTTAGTGGAGCTCCCCGACAACTGCTGAAGGAGGGGAAACCGAGGTCATGTTGGGAGAGGCTTACAATCTTGCGGCTCCCTTAATTAGGCCTTCATCAAAACACAAACCGCCAGCAGACAGCAAAGCAACAAAATGCAGGCATGGATAAACACCAGCAAATAGTAATAGCATCCACTGTTAGCATATCAGAAGGGTTTCCAACAAACACCAAATCCTGGTACATTTCAAACTCCACAGCACCGGTGCGTTCCAAGGACAGACCACCCGGACGCAGAATAGAGAATGTGGTGAAAACCTCCTCTTTAGGTCCGGCACAAGAGCCAAGACGGCGACGACCGTGGGATTTTCGAGAGGAGTCGAAGAAGAAGCCGTCTTTGTCGGACCGGAGGGACCAGGTCGTCGCGGACCTGGAGACGTCAGGCACCTTCACCAGGCTCCGCGCCTCAGCCCAAGGAACACCATAGGGTTACACCTACCTGTTGAAATTCCAGCTCAACTGAGTGCCCAAAATTTGACCCGCACGACCCGATCGCTGCACGGCAACACGCTCGGTCTTTTGGCGCCGAAGAAGCCTCCGGGATGACAATAAAACGGCTTCAAAGGAAGTCCATTGATCATCAAGATTTGACAGAGAACCTTCGGAGCCACGGGGACGAACCTTGTTTTGGACCAGGAGCAACCGCTGAGTCCAGGCTTGATCTGCTCTGACCGGAAGAGAAGCTTTTAATTTGCTTTCCCTTTTTCTTTGAGAACCAAAGCAAATGTGATAACGATCCGAGCCCTGATGATGAAAATTCACGAAATATATATTATACACGACGAGCCGCAGAGACAAATGTGACAACAGCAAGTCAGTATTGAGTCTCGAGCCGCGAGGCGAAGAGAAATGCGGTGGCGGAGAGGGGAGACGCCACAGAACTTCTATCTTACTCGGAATCATCTCAGCTGGAGGGTTGCCTCTCAACGTACCACTTTTGTAATCACAGATCGTAATATCTGACGTCTCACGTGTAAAGCACAGCGACAAAACGGCTTACGTTTGACCAGGCCGGACAAATGATACACTTTACCTTCACTACTCAGGCACACAAACTGAGAACATCGGTGATGCTCATCAGTCCGTCCGTGGCCATGGAGTTGTATTGAGATATGATTCATCAATGAAAAATGTAATTCATTTATCGGGTAAATCAGCAAAGTCTGGCGAGGATTGGTAAAACAGAACAGAACAGCGAGTGGACGTATGAAATTCTGAGAGATCCCATAACTTCGCGCGTATACGGAGGGGTAGAATTTGCCTATAGATTCATTTTGTAGATTCCAAGGCACGGCGGTTTCGTACAAATCACAATCATCGTGAAACTGTATGCGAGTGCACAGGGCTCGTTCTCCCAGTCCCTTCTGCCACCATGAATAAATGGAAGGCTCCCCCTGAATCGGTGGCTAACACCGCGAGCTATTAGACGCGCCAATCAAAATTATTTTCAAACTTTTACAACAGAGACCAGCAATGGAGAGGGGAAGGAAAATAGAAAGAATTTTATTTTGCACTCTCGGTTGCAGCGTCGTGATCATAATAAAAGCTGCTTCGGGGTGAGAAATAACAGCTATTCATTCTGTTTTCTACCAATGCCATGATGGATTAGATAAACCCTGTCAAAGATACATCATCCAGCACTTTATAAATGCAAAACTATTCAAATAAAAGTTGTTTTTTTTATGTTTTATGTTAGCGGCGGGATGGGATTGTAAATATGCTGGGTTTAAAGCAGGAAATACTCCGCGTTTTGAGAGGCTTCATGGTCATACCCACCAAATGCAGTGCAAAGTTCACACTATATTACAGTGTGTGATAGTGAGCTCACTGTGAATGCAATTGTAAAGAATATTCACCGCATTTGCGGAATGAAGAAGGGCCTGGAGGGAACGCTAATTCGCTGTTTGTAGTGAGTTATATGCAGGGATAAGCAAAGGACAGAGTTGCGACTGTGTGGTTAACTGTGAGGCAGCAGTGTTTCACACTGGAGGCCATCTGTCCATGAAGAAGAACCTCCATAAACTCTTCAAACAAAACACCCTGTGACCCGCTCAATTAAAAACGATGCCCAGCTTTGCGGTCCCTCCCGGCCTTAAATAACTGTAGGGTTACAGAACCAGTCTGTATATTCAGTCTGCAAGTGCCGTGAAATAAAAAGATAACCAGCGCTGTGCAAGTCTTGTGTGTGTGTGTGTGTGTGTGTGTGTGTGTTTTGAATTCATCCATGACACAATGCTCAATGATGTGTGGTACCGTGAAAGTGACCGAGCAGGTCGTCTTCACCGACCGCCTGGGAGGAGGAGTCACCGGATAATGTAAATGGAAGTCAATGTTATATGGCGGTGTGGTGTTTTGTCTCTCTCGGAAATGTATGCTAACGACATGAGTGATTAAATTCTGATTTTTTTTTTTATGTTTGAACAAGAGACCGGCTATTCCAGAATGAGAGGCGACTCCCTCTCAACTTCGTTTTTTACGATCGAATCCGGCGAGCGAGAGAAAAGAGGCAGGCCGGCCATTTTGGTTAATGATCCGGCTCCTGAGCCAATGTGCTTCAGAAATTACCGGATACGTCATTTAAGTCTGACGCTTTCCTTTGGCAATATTCTTTAGCCTTTACGAGCCGACCACAGGCACGGGAAACTTATCGACGGCTCCCCTGGAGGCCCGCCCCAAAAAAAAAAAAAATGCGTCGGCCCCGACTGCGTTCGTGATTATCGACGTCCCCACAGGACAGCTGCGCTTTAGAATCGCGCGGCGAACGGGAATGGATGGACGTGGAACGAGACCTAATTACAACACGCCGCCACACGCTGATTTTGATTTATTAGCTTTCTCTTCATAGCTATCGGCTCGGTTTCAGCGGCGGAAGCCCCGCTCGGTCAGCTACGCACGGACGCCGCTGGCTGCAGGGCACGGGAGGAGCGGATACGTGCAGCTTGTTATGTGAACGTGATCATTAATCCACAGCAACAAAATGTCCTCTCACAGGAAAAATGAGGTTGTGTCAACGAACGATTCCGAACCCCCCCAAAAAGCTGCAGTTCCTTGTAGGAGAGGTGAGAGTGACAAATCGAGCAGGTCGACCTGCAGCAATGAAAAGTCCGCTAATGCTAGTAATAGAAGAACATGCAAATAAGGGTATAGATTTAAATGAACGAAGGCCATGCGCAATGTATACAGGAGCATCCAAAGTAGAAGAAACAGATTGTCCCGGGAATGGTTATCGGATCGCCGGTGAACAGCGAACACGATGGTGGGTAGTAAAGACGAAATGGCGATAAGAAAGAATTCCTGGAGAATGTATAAATATTGCATTGAACTAAATATTGCACAGAGCAGAGCGGTGGTGGATGAGGTCGTGCAAAAAGATAGATTTCCTTGTACCACGAACAGTCAGTCGCTTTAAAAGGCTCTTGTCAGTTATTTGGTACGAAAAACAGCCGTGGTCGTCTGTGTTTGTGAATCCATTACAAAAATAAAAACGGTTTCCACAGAAAATATTGACTGGGAGTTGTTTTTCACCCCTTTTTGGCGCAATAACATGTCATCGGGCTAAAATGGGCTCGCAAAACGCCTTCAAATTTCAAATCATGTAACATATAATAACATATACATATAACATATAATCGGGCTTCGCATCAAAAGAGTCGCTCGTTTGAAAATAGCGAACATCGCATTTTAGAGGGACTCATGCTCTGGATCTGGAGGTAATAGTGACAACGAACGGAGGCAACTTGTTTGGATCGGCGCTGACTCAAAAGTTTTCGCCCCCCTCCTGTGCATTGAAACCAAACGTAGAAACCCAGATTTAAAAATCCAGTGTTTCCCAAGCTGGGCTTGCGCAATCGAATTTCCCGCATTCTTGTCTGTACTGCATGTTATAGGTACAGCTTGTTGCACCACCGACAACACAGACTGTGTGTGTGTGTGTGTGTGTGTGTGTGTGTGTGTGTGTGTGTGTGTGTGTGTGTGTGTGTGTGCGAGAGCAGACCCTGAGCAGCTGAGCAAAGAAAGCCTGTCCTGACAACCATTTGATTTATAAAGATAACCAAAGCTCTGAGAGCAAATGACCCTGAAGCTAAACCAGAGAAGTACATCGAGTACCAGGGGAGAGTATCTCGGGACATTCAGACGCTTCAAATCCGTTCTTCTGCTGCGCCACATCGCAGGTGAAAGGCCGGCTCGCTTTTCCGAGAAGCGTAAAACAGATTTCTAACAAAGGAAGTGCAGATGGCGCTCTTCCCAAAGCGCAAAGAAGCTGCATACATGCAGCAGGTTCTTCAGGGGGCAGCGAGGCAAGACAGAATGACAAAAAACGTCGCAGACGAGGTTGAGGGACTGTCAGTTTTGCTTCCTGACTGTGAAAGGCCACCACGGTGGAAAACCAATCACGTCTAACGAGGAAAGTGTGAGCGGAGGATGAAATTACGGACCGGGACATCAAATATTCAGGAGATCAAACTGATAGATACATGGGATCGACTGCTCGGCAGTTAAAAGATACGCGAGTGAGTCGTCCCACCGTCCAGACGTGAACAGACAGAGACCGGAGACAAAAGCAGAACAAATGGTTAAAGAAACAAACTGAAATCCTACAAGGTTATCTTGGTGTGATGCCAGCGCCCGAGGGAAGGCCAGATCTGGTAAACACGCAGAGGTCTTCCGTTATCATTGCGGTGAATATTTGACCACTTAGCTTACTTTCCCCAGAGGACTCGGCAGCGGCCGTACATACATTGATTTGTTCCTGGGAGAAAAAAAAAAAAAAAAGCGAAGAGAAAGAAAAGAAAAAAAACAGTGGTAAGCAGCTCCGAGGGATCGACGGCTCTGAGAAGATGTAGCCGCAAGATATCCTGATAGATGAGCGGGTCAATCTTCACAGGGTACACTTATCATCGGGGGGGTCAACCGACCAATCAGCTGACAGAGAGCGGCCCCTCTGCCATCAGTTCAACCCGCTGGCGTGCCGGTACAAAATATTCTTGACTGAGGAATTACACGACACCTTCCGCTGCATCCCATTCCGACAGGGAAGCTGGAATCTCCCAGCAAGAGTTGCTATCAGATCCCTGCGGTTAGCTGGCGTTGCTAGGCCATGCAGTCGGTACTGTAATTTCCGGACTATTAGCCGCTACTTTTTTCACACACTTCGAGCGCTGCGGCTTAAACAATGATGCGGCTAATTTATGGATTTTCGGGGGCGAACGAGCTTCACGCCGCCAAGAGTGACCGAGGAAGTGTGTGACGAAGTCATTCTGGGGCTGAAGAAAACAACTTTAATGGTTTTAGTGCGCAGGAGGAAGACGAAGAATTGCGATACCATTAGTTTTAGCCTGTTCAGCTTATATTCAAGTGCGCTCAATAGTCCGTAGATAACGGTAATTAGCTAAAAGCTATTTCGTCAAAAGGAATCGGGAATGAAAAGTTGCACGGATAATCCGACTGTCGCTGAAACCATGAGAAGACTGACTTCCCTCCGCAGGTTCCCTCGTGTCGGACGGGCCCGGATGTTCCGCCCGTGAGTCCAAAAATGTTCGACAGGGTGTGTGGGCGTGATGGACTGCCCGGAGGCAAACAAAGAAACGGCAATTCGCGGAGACAGGCAGTGAATCCTACAGGTGGGCGAGAAGTCGCGGAGCGTCGTGGGTGACAAGAGCCTTTATCACTTCTAATTCTACACAATCAAATAAATGATTACTTATTATAGTCCTTCCCACAATGGGGAAAGTCAGTGTTAAGTAGGAGCTGCAGACATTCTTTGTTGTACACAAAAAAACTGCAACCATCACACACACACACACACACACACACACACACACACACACACACAGGAATATAAATTTGCGCAGGCACAGTTTCAGAGGTTGGAATTGGTAAGTTCACAGAGCTGGAAGCAGCAGAGAGGGAGATGTTGAGGTTCTCTTTGGGAGCGAGGAGGACGGATAGCGTCAGGAATGAGTCGGTCAGAGGGACGGAACGTGTTAGATGTTCTGGAGATGAAGTCAGGCTGAGATGGTTTGGACGTGGACAGAGCAGGGATGGTGGAGATGTGGGTGGAAGGATGCTGAGGGTTGCTGCTGCCAGGAGGAAGCCCAGAGAGGAGGTTTATGGATTGAGGGGAAGCGGACAGGAAGCCATGTTGTTGTGGGAGAAGAGGGTTAGACGGAGGAAGCTGATTGGCTGATTGAGAGGAAGCGGCGATCGATGAGTTTGCGGACACCTGACTTAGCATTTCTTTATGGCTGAACTGACGCAGAGGGTCCTGATAACCAATTCGGAATCACTTCCCATATCTGCTTTTTGAAAACGTTGCGCGCGGGTCTTGACTGCTTTGCGACGCGATCGTTTGAATTCTGAGGCCGCGGACCGAGAAATTGAGACGAGGATTACAAAACGCCCCCCGAACGCAGCAGTTAGGGACGGCGGGCGAAGCGAAAAGAATGAGAAGGAGCGCTGGTGCATTTGAGAATGTTAAAAGGCTGAACTGACTCACTCCGACTGACTCTTAACAGATGTTGCTGCTTTCTGAGGAGGAGAACGAGTTCCAGCGCCTTTGCATTGTTTTGCCAGGATTTTTTTTTTTTTTTTTTTTTTCCCCCACGAATGTGTTGAACGGGAATTTGTAAGATTAAAAAATGTGACGTGGTCGAGGAGGGAAGTGAATTAAAAATGATCGGGAAAATGGAAGGAATTACAAACCGAAAAATAAACGCAATGATGAAAAATGAAAGAAATAATTTAAGATGACAGAAAAATATGGCCAAAGTTTGAAAACTTGGAAAAGTGAAAAACTGCTGTAAAATGTCTTTGGTATTCATACGTAGTATTTTTTACTTTAACTCATGACAAAATGTGTTTTTAGACTCTTGCACTATTTAAGTTCCAATATACACTTAATTTTTTTGTACTTAATTTGTAAATTGATTTTTACTCAACACATAGTTGTTTAGCAGAATTTCAAAATGGTTAAATTCAAAATGTTATTTGTAGAATATAAAAATGCCCAAAAGACATAACTATATGGCTTTGTTAGTCTTGAGCCCTGCCTTCTCCACTCAAATGACCCAGACAAGATTTAATTTTAAAAATAGAGCCGTTAAAAAATTGACTATCTCCGTATTACGCCAAAGGTAATCCACATTCCTGGGCTGGCTCTCGCCAACCCGACCGAGCCGTCATAATTGCAGGCTGGTTTCAGTCCTAAACCAGAAGTGTCCCATTACAAAGTGTTGGAACAGAAGGAGGCTGTCGAGCTGCGAAAAAAACAAAAAACAAAAAAAAAACCCACCTTTTTATCATTTGGACTTTCTGGCACAGAAGAAGTGGGGTGATTGTTCAGCATTTCCATAACAGTCCCCGTAATTTCCATACCCCACCAGCCCTGGGTGTTCTGCAAACCCGGCCCGTGTCTGCGGTTCGTGCCAGGCGGGGAAAACAATGCCGACCCGCCGAGGATGAACGAGGAGGAGCGGCGGCTAAACCTCTTCAACGACCACTTTTCAGTTTTTCAAGCAGAGCGGCGGGTCGCGGGTTCGGCAGACGAGCTGGAAAGTGAGGGAGCGTGAAGTCTGTTTCTATCGTCGTCCTATTTGAATTGACGCGTTGGGAAGCAAATCGGCAAACGTCCCTCCCCAGGTGCTGATCGGTGAGCCGGGGCACGCTGGCGTCCTGCGCTCCGGTTCTTCGCGCTGAACCTTCTCGCAGAAAGAAGAACCAGGCAACACTGAAATCTTCCTCCCGGCTCAACTTCTACAATCGCTTATGATCGCGCAAATACCGCAAAATGGTTCTTTTAACGGGTTTTGTTTGACGTCTGAAAGGCCAAAATAACGGGAGTCCAAGCACGGTTTTAGACACCACTGTCAAAAACCGTGTGAAGAGAAACGCTTTTGAGATGGTCGATAAAACAAACAAAAAAAATGTTGAAATAATTCAGTCTGGGATGGAGAGGGTCGGGCTGGTTCTCGTTGACCGAGTTGAAATCCTCGGTCCTTCTCGTCCGCCGGGTCTGGGATCGTCGGATCGTCGCGTGTCGAGCGGCTTCTCCAAGAATCGCCGGCGCCAGGAAACGACCCGTCATTTGTTTCCTGTTTTTAACTCCTTTGTAAGCTAGCAGATAACTTGCTTTGGCGGCAACAGCATAGCTAGCATGCTACTCCTCATATTCAACCCCAGCGACGCTTTCCTGACCTCATTCCTGAATTCAGTAAATAATTATTTTCCACCCGCTGTGGATTTCCTGACCTTTATGCGTTCGTTTTGTTTTGCCGGATCAAGAAAAGACGACGGGCTCGACGTGAGCGAGCGAGCGAAAACAACGAATCGCGCGAATGTAAATCTCTTTTCTATCGTAGCTGCTGTGAATCCCAGCAGGCGGGTGTGAACAACCCAGCTCTGGTTAAGAAAAGCCGTCCTGCAAAACATTACATTTCCCCTGCTCTTTCATACCGAACGCCGATACGCAGGAGGTCAGGTGCAGCAAACTGCGCTTGTTTGCAGGAGAACCATTAAAATTCAGAACCGAGTCAATCTGACATTTGCTTCCAAAAGATAAATCTTTGGAGTCACGCGGCTCGGCTCGCTGCGTTACTCTTCTACTGCCAGACCTGCACGAGAGCCAAGTTCAACTAAATGAAAGCAGCTTGGGAGAGTCGAGGAGTCAACACCTGCTCTTCACACCGAGCGAAAACGGTTGCGAATAGACCTCACGGCCGGCGCAGGAGAGGAGGCGCATCCTGAAAAACTTGCATGAAGGAAATCACGAATGCAGCGAAGGGGCGACGAGGGGGAAAGACCGGATCGGTTCATTATCTTTCAAGATTATGCAGAGCTATCGGACGGGGAAATCGGCATTTAGAAAGAGAAGGATGTAAAACCCCTCATGAATAGCCTACCCCCCCCCCCCCGAATTCCCCTTTAAAATTTTCCGAAAAAAAAAACATTTAAGGAAAACGGCCAGAATTACCCAAAAACAAAAAACACTCCATGAAAAAAAAAAAAAAAA
>CAAKHD010005507.1:32813-49032 GCA_901007705.1 Fistularia tabacaria
TCGGGAGTGGGCAGGTTTAGCAGCACCGAGCCGGGGGGGGGGGGGGGGGGGGGACCGTGCGCCGCTCTGGGGCTAAAAATCAGACGTGTCACCGTGTCGCCTGACTGATGTCAGAGACGTTCAGTGAGGTCGCTCTTTCACCCCCTCTGGAATAAAGCGCACGATCCTGGAGAGCACAGGGAGGGAATGAATGCATCATTTTGCTAAATGTTGCTCAGATTATCATCGAAATCCCGCGGGGGAAGGAGAACAAGGCCTGCATTCAGCGGAGATCATTACGGCTAGAGGGACACCGTCCCCCCCCACCCATTAATTTTTTAATTTTTTTTTTGCATTGTTACCATTGGATTTTTATTTTTGTCTAAAGCAAGTCGGTCTTTCTTCGCAGACCGAAAACGCTGAGCACAGACTGACCTTTCATGTAACCCATTTAAACTAAACTTGCCACGGGGTCACGGTTTTCAAGAGCAGTTTCCCCGGCCGGGGGAAGAAAAATGAGCTTAAAGAATACATTTGTTTACCAAGCCGTAGAACCATTCTAATAAATAAGTTACAGTGAAAAGACTATCAGGGCTTCTGAAATAAGCAAAAGTATATTTTTCTGTGTGCGGCTTTAAGGAGCGGGAAAAGAAAAAAAAAAAAAAAAGTATGAATGGGCGATATGTGCTCCCAGGGAGCTAAATGAAGAGTACCACAAGCCCAGAAGCCAAACCCTTCACAAAAAGAAACATTTCCACTTCTGTGACAGGCACGTCAATATCCCAAAAGTGCACGGCGAAACCTGGAGCAGCAGGTGATGCCTGAAGGCTTGTCATATTTCACAAGATAAGGAACCACGCGCTCTGCAGACGTGGCACAGGGGGGGGGGGCTCTGCCAGCTCGGCCTCGGACTTTAGAAAGTTCATGACTTTGTTAAAAAGAAAAAAAAAAAAACAGACGCTGTCGCCCGTCCAGGAAGAAACATTTCCCACTTTGACTTATCACCACGATCCATTCCAGCTTCATGAGAGTTCTTCTGTTGCCTACCCGTTTGCGTCTTCCCTCCTCTCGCGGCGGAGCTGAGCCGCGGCCATTTGGCCCGAGGGCTGATGCGGCACACCTGCACCTCCTCTCAATCAGGATCCTCCTTCCACCCAACACTCGCCGGGTCGTTCCGTCTCAGCTGTGACGCCTCATCATCGCCGGCGCGAGCGTTTCCGTCTCGCTCTGAACTTCTGGAGGACTTCCTTCGACCTCATTAATTTTGATCTTTTGCCTGGATGCTTGTGTTTTTCAGCCCCAGACGCCCTGCGGCGAAGCGCTCATCATCCCGGGTCCTAATCTTTGGATAATCCCAAAATAAAAAAACATAATATGCGGATGACCTTTCTTCACAGACACAACAACTCATTTATCTATTTATTTAATTGACAAAAAAGTAATGTGATGTGGCATTAAAAAAAAAAAGAAAAAAAATTCTATGCAAGGGTTTATTTCATTCAGCATCCAACTTAAATTCATGAATTCATCGTCTCTACTGAAAGGACAGGTCGCAGCTAGCATTGGACCTGGACCGCTCCACCTATCACACTATAGCATACAAATCCATCCGTCCATCCATCCGTCACTTGCCGCTAATCCTGCATTCAGGGTCGCAGGGGACGCTGAAGCCTAGCACATTATTATTATAATTATGATTATTATCATTATCGTTGTGCATTATTCATGTCTAAAGAAATGAATAGAATTTATAAAATTGTGCCTCGCAGCACCAAGGACCCTGCTTCGATTCCGACAAGGTGGCCTTCGTGTGTGGAGTTCGCATGTTCTCCGCGTGTCTGCGTGGGGTTCCTCCGGGTTCTGCTGTTTCCTCGCACAGTCCAAAAAAACATGCAGCAGGTTAATGATAAATGAGTTGTCTGTTGTAAATGTGGTCTGTCTGTATATGCGCAACCATTCGCTCTCTCATTCACATTTCACATAGATGCATTAAAACCATTCCCTCTCATTCCCACATCGGGGTAATTTCGGGTGTCTGATGAACCTCCTGCGTGTTTTTGGACTGTGGGAGGAACCCGGAGAACCCAAAGGAACCCCACGCAGACACGGGGAGAACATGGAGACTCGACACGGGAAGGCCCCCCTGTGGGAATCCAACCAGGGACCTTCTTCATGTGAAGCAGAAGAGAGGCAGAAGCTGCAGCGAGGCGCCACCGCCGACTGAGAGAGAAGTCTGATCTCTTCATGTTTGAGTGAATTAAATCGGTCAAAGTGTTTATTTATGCATTAACCTTGGCGAAGGTCAATCCAAAGACAAATTCAAGATGCATAATTTATGTCGCAGGAAATGAGACACCGCATTCAGGAGACAAACATTGACTTCGAGTTAATGAAAAGAGATCTCAGAAAGGATTCGATATCTTTTTAATAGTCATATTAGATCACCCCAAAGATCCCTTCTTCAAAGAGCGTTTTCGGCTTCTGCGTCACGCCAGTCCGTGTCGCTCTCAGCGACAGCCGCTCGCGTGGCCTCGCTCAGAGTCAAAACTCTGAGGTGCCGGGGAGCAGGGCGGAGCGGCGCATAGGCCGAATGCAATGAACGCCTTTTTCTCACTAATGTGATTAAGTGGGACACGTTGGCGGCGGCAGGTGTTGCGTAAGAGCGCCTTGATGATACGCGGGGAAATGACGAGATCGTCGCCGTATGCCGATGTAAATTGCCGTAGAGCCTGCGCCCCTCGGCAGGGGGTGCATGGGAGGACATCTTATTGCTGCGCTGGCAGCTGTTTTCACGCCGTTAACCGATTCCTCCGTGGCAGAGACCGACACCATCAGCGTCCTGGAAAATGTGACCAATTACTCGTTCATTAACGCAAATCGGGCCCTTAAAAAAAAAAAAAAAAAGAAAAGGTTCGTTTTTTGCTTTTTTTGCAGTTTATTTCCTCTGAAGCCGAAGATGCTCAACACTGCTTGAGGCTCCGCGAGGGGAGACCGATACACGGGTTTTAAGGCGGATGATTGCAGAGATGTTTTGGGCCCTACGAAAACCAACCCAAGGAGACACAGCACAGCTGAGCTGACAGCCTCTGTGTGTGTGTGTGTGTGTGTGTGTGTTCATGCACGAGAGGGTTTAAAATCATGTTGCACGAACATGACAATGCAGGTCGATCACAAAAATTTGTGGAAAATGACGCAGTTGATGAACAAATAATTTTTTTTTTTTCTTTTATGAATATTGAAGCTACTGTCATGTCGGCTACTAGCATGTCAGTTGTGACTCCTTGTCACCGTTGCCACGTGTTTGTTCAATGGAGGAAAGTTGGGTTTCTGTAGATCATCTCGGGCCTGCACTGCATAAACAGTGTCTGCAGAACATTGGGTTGTGATTGGTCGACATATCAATAAAATCCAACTTGACTTGAAGTACACACAAAAGAGAAGAAAAACTAATTTAATTAGAAAGCACATTATTCGTTTTGTCATGATTATTGTTAGCATTATTATTAGTGGTAGTCGTAGCAGTAGAATTAGGATTATCATTAAAATTATAATGATGAAAACTCTAATTTTTATTGTTAACAGCAATAATAATAATAATGATAATAATAAAGAATACAAATTAATATAAAGAATACAAATTAAAAATTATGTCAAAGTCAACATTAAGTAGGTATGATAAATCATTATTATTATAATAATTTATTAATATTATTATATTACTTATTACAATTAGGATAATCATAATGTTCCTGTTATAGACATGAGAATCATCACCATCATCATTACTATTCATTTTCATGAAAATAATCACCATAGTAATGATTATAGCTTATTATTATTGCTGCCGTTAATGATGTGTATTCATTCATTCATTCATTCATTCATTCATTCATTCATTCATTCATTCATTCATTCGTTATCTCTACGGCCACTTGAGGGGGTCAATCACATGGCCGCACATCAACAAGGATTATCAGAAGACCGACAAGAAGAAAAAGAGGATTTTCCAACAAA
This sequence comes from Fistularia tabacaria, assembly GCA_901007705.1. Taxonomy (NCBI): domain Eukaryota; kingdom Metazoa; phylum Chordata; class Actinopteri; order Syngnathiformes; family Fistulariidae; genus Fistularia; species Fistularia tabacaria. Next base: position 36,807 of record CAAKHD010005507.1, read on the forward strand.
GTGCTGCATTAGTGAGAGGAGATAAGACGCAAAATGAAAATCATACATTTGTTCATTTCTTCCACCTATCCTGTAATGAGGGACGCGATGGTGCTCAAGGTTATTGTTCATTCACTATCATCTCTCAAATATACAAATGCATGTTGTGTGCATTGTTTTATTTTGTATTCTGTATTTTTGGGATTTACTTATTTGTTCCTTTCATGAAAATGCTTGTTCATTACATTGTTCACACAATGATAAATCAGAAGTTACAATACATGATTTGAAACATTGACATAAATGGAAAGGAGCAGATAAGAAGAAATCAATTCTTATATTTTTTCTGCCCCTTTGTTAAACACAAAAAAAAACCCCAAAAAAAAACAAGAAGAAAAAGAGGATTTTCCAACAAAGAGCTGCATTAATGAGGTACTTTCATTCATTGATTCCACCCATCCTGTAATGAGAGACACGACGGTGCTAAAAGGTTATTGTTGTTTCACTGTCATCTTTCAAATATACCAATGCGTGTTGTGTGCATGGTTTTATTCACATTTTCCACTCCGTAAACTCGAATGTTGTCGGTGTGTCGCCGCGTCTCTCACAGGGCGCTGACTGGACCGACGAGCGAGGGATCTTGTCATTGCAGAGGAGGCGCGGCCAAGTGTCGTGACTGCGGTGGCAACATGACTCCGGTGGACCGGCGTGTGGGTTTTGAAGGTTTCCAGCTGGCGCCTCCATAACATCCACATCTTCCCTTAGATGTTAACTCGTGTTGAAAGTTTGCCTTGGCGCGGTCGGATGACCGGGGGCGAAAAACATCAAAAGCGATTGCAAATGCTGGAGATCAAAATGGCTGAACTGGTTTTGTCGCTCACTTTAAAATATAAAACCGCTTTCAGTCTTTCTCAAATAAAAGCCTAAATGGCGGCGGAAGGGAACATCTTGCAATTTTCTTCGAAACAGACAGATAACCAGAATGATTGGATAAAATAGAAATTGTAAAACTTAACCAGTTACATTAAACTTACGACAAATATGACCGACTGTTGTCAGTTAATATCCAACAATGCAAATTGCAAATGGCCAATGTTCAGCCTTCTGAGCAGCATGATTGGAAGCATCTGGAGCTGCAGGTTCCTGCTTCGGAAAATTTCACGGTTCTTCCTCTCCGGATTCGTTAAAAGTGTGTCACCTCACACAAACGCTGCCGCCGTGAGTCGTTGTTAAGTCTGGTTTGTTTGTTTGACAACTGCCGACCGAGCGCCGGGTCAAATCTTCTCCTTCCTGACCTGTCAATTAGTGGATTTCTAGGCTTAAGTTCGACGTCCTGCCCCGAGGACACTGCGGCAGGCAGGCGGAAGGAAGCCGGAGATCCGACCGCCGACCTTCTGACCGGAGGGACGCCCCGCTCGACACTTTCAGCACACTCAAAAACCCTGCCTCGGTTGTCGGTCACATACTAATCCAGGTGAGGCTGTCCATAACAGAGAAACACAACCAGTCAGCCTTTCATCGGCGCAAGCACACAACGAATTTGGGCAAGTGAGCTCTCACTTCACCAGAGAGGTGTTTCTGGACTGTGAGTGAGGTTCGTGGCTGGTGAGGCACGCCTACCGTGAGGCAAGAGAACTGCGTGCCTCACTTGGCGGCTTTTTGCAGCCTATTTTTGATCTCAGCATTTGAAAGGTAAATGTGAAAATCCAGCAATTGTAATAAAACTGGTGAAGTTAAATTGAAAATACCTTCATAGAGCAAATCACTTATAAATGGAACCATTTATTCTATTTTTTTATTTTACGTGTTTTTCTTTCAAAAATTGGCAAGTGAGGCACGGCCTATCCTGCCTCCCCTGGCTGCACGTCACTGGTGATGAAAGTGGAGAAAGCAGACAAAAGCCAAACGGGAACAAAGAGAAGATGGAAACTCCAGAGATAAAAAGAGACAGAAAGGCCCCCAGACAGAAAGCCATGGCAGTAATGATCGGAAAAGGAAGAATACGAAATACAGTAGAACCTCTGCTTACGGACGCCCCTTATCGCAAACAAATCGACCGACAGACAGAGTTTGCCATTAAATTATGAATCGAGCTGCAAACAAGCAATCAAGCCACGATGCACGAACACACAAAAAAACAAACTCACAGCTTTACGGCGTTGTCATATGCGGTACTCTGTGTTGTTTACAGCGTTTATCATTGTATTCTTCTGTTTTTTTTGGTGCTTTTTTTTGTCAGCAAGCCCTCATTATAGCCCCCGAAAAAGGGCTTGTGCTGGCGGTGTGAAGAAGAAGTTAAGAATTATACTCGATCTGCAGAAGGAAATAATAGCTATAGGTGAGAGCGGCGTTTTGCTTTACAGATCTCGCCAAGCGCTACGACAAAGCTAAATCAACCATCTGTACAATCCTGAAGTGCAAAAGAAGTTCTCAAGTCTTAGCAGAAGTAGAAAAGCGATTGTTATTTAATTTGTATTAATGGCACACGGCCTACTGGAGATAGCGTTAGCGAGGGTCCCATGCGAGAAGGCTTTACCTTTGCTGATTTGGTGAAGGAAACGCTGAGTACAAGAAGAGAAAGAACACCAGGAACACAGCAATACTTAGGGTTATTTTTAATTCCTGTTAATTTAATTTCTGTATTTTTGCCACAAGTTAACCCCCAAAAAAGTTTCAATAGAGTGCAATCTGTGTTTTGGGGCTGGAGAACGTATCCATGGGAATTGCATTGATCTCAACGGGAGTAATTGGTTCCGTTCACACATATTTTGGTTGGCGAACAGAGTGAAAGAACAAATTAAATTCGTTAAAAGAGGTACTCTAAGCCACTGGAGGGGTAAACGCTTGTCTATTCTAAATTATCCATTGGGTAATTAGAAGTCTTTGTCCATTAAGAAGATAAAATCCATCCTGAAGGAAGCCACGATGGTAGAAAAGGCATTTTTACTTTTAATCGTTTTTCATTTTTCTGCACCTTTTTTTTAAACAATTCCTAATAAGTGTCCAGTTATTGATACAATTTCATCATCGTATTTCGTATTTTGCATCACCGATGATCGGTGGGGTCCCTGAATGCACCGTGAACTTAGATGCTGTTGGTCCTGCGTGAAGATAATCTTTGCGCGTACGTTACGACATTTCAGGCCTCTATCTACGGGACAGCCGAGGCGAGCTGACATTTGGCGAGAGGCGGCCAAGCGGCAGAGTTCACGGGGCTGGAATAACATCGATCGGCGAAAAATTAAAAACTACCGTTAACACCGTAAATGAAATATTTTTCCTTCACACACATCCCGCACGGTCTTTCTGTGCAGTCGGTGTGTGTGTGTGTGTGTGTGAGTGTGTGTTTGTCTAATGAATGGCTCCAAACGCATTACTAACAAAGTCCATTTTTTCCCCCAGGGAAGATTTCTCGAGTTTTTTTACAACATAATTTCAGGAATTCAAGCTATCATCGATGATTACCTTAAAACGGGTTGGCGAAACATGAAATGAAAAATGGAACCACGGGGGAATGGAGATTAGCCTTCGTTGTATCTACAACTGGAGAGCCTGCGCTTTAAGTCTGTTTATGAATGCTGTGATTAGAACCCACAGGAGGATGCACAAATGCACGCCTGGATTTAGAGAGAAATATGTCTATCGTCCATATTTAGCAGCGGGAATCCGTGGAGGGAACGGCTTTAGGTGTACTCGCAACAGTCGCTCCGTGAATCTGAATAAAACGAATAGAAATCCCTTTGTGGCGACTCAATAGATGTGATCGACACTCGTGGTTTGCCGCTCAGTCAGGTAGATGAAGACGCTGCGCCGGAGAAGGAGTTGCTTCCCCTGAATCACATGGCGAATAATTCTCGACACAGAGAAAATAAATTCACATCAGCGCGCAAATACGTTCCAGGTCGTTCGTTTTTTGTTTTTTTTTGTCAGATTTGGAGGTTAAGAGGGAACAATCACAAATAAGCTGCCAGTCATGAATTGAAGAGGTGTTTAAAAGTGTAGACTTTTACCTTTTTTTCTGCTTTTCCACAGGAATGTTACTCAACTGCTGCAATGAAACACTTGACTGATTCTCAAGGGAACGCTGAGGAGTCACATACACAATTCATTCATTCATTCATTCATTCATTCATTCATTCATTCATTCATTCATTCATTCATTCATCACACATATCCTGCTGGGCTGGGTTGAAAAGCCGGAGAAGGTCAGAGACAATATTCAATCTGTCATTCAGATGTCATATTTCAGACATTTGTGCAGCCGTTAGCAACCATTCATCCTCTCATTCACACTCAGAGGCGATATTCTGTTATCTATAACTTCAAATGAATTTTTAGGGGTGCTTTATTTCCCGAAATATAAGAAAAAAATTCAAAAACTAACGACAATTTACAGAAATATGTAGGAACTCCAATGTGGAGGAACAAGGAAACGTGGAAAACAAGGAAGATACGGCGGGTCGCCGAGCACACGGACGCTTAGATTTGTCGGCATCAGCTATCCTAGCCAAATTCAACAAACAGAAAGTGTCTTTTTACGGTAAACAACATTACATTTTACCACAAAGTGTTCATACTTTATCAAAAAGTCCCCTGACAGGATTATTGAACTGTTTCACCACGTTTCACTATCGAAACATCCGGACTTTTCACTCTGTTTCCCAAAATACCGAAACAGCACGATCGCACCGTCGCTAATCCGCCCCCTGCTGGCCAACATAGAATATGCAGCAGGCGCAAAACACAGGGATTCACAGACAGTTCTTGGGTTTCTTGTCGATGTAATTATTACCATTTACCACCTGAGTACAGATATCTATTATCCTTATTATTCTCTATATCTGCTTTCTATGTCTACCTGCATTCTGTTGTCTATTTTTATCCTTCTTGTTGTCTTTGTCCTCTTTTATTGATAATTATATTCATATTTATTGTTTTTTTTAATAATTTTTTGTTTTTTTTTAATATCTTATTTTGCTATCTTTTGACTGTCTTTTAATTGTCTCTCTGTTATTCATATTTATACTCATATTTATTGATATTGATATTGTTATTGTTGCGCTGCTGTGACAAAAGAATTTCCCCCATGGGGATCAATAAAGTATTATGAGCTTCTATCCAACACGGCGACTCCACAAAGAGAGGTCCCTCGTCTGAATCCGGGCCGGGATCTTCTCGACGCGAGGCTGAAGCGCTAACCGCCGGCAGGCCACCGTTTTAAAAAAGGGTAATTGAGCCAGTCTAAGCGATTGGAAATATAAGATTTCTTTGTGTCAGATTTGAGGCGCGCCATTGAAACATTTACAGCTACCGCTGCGGACCAACTGCCCTCAGAAACACATGAAGAGTAAAAGCCAGCAGATGACTTTGCTGTTACATAAAAAACACATTTGTTCGGCCGAAGAATCTCCGAGTTTTTTTCTGATTGTCCTCCTATTCTGCACTTTTTCAATTTTGGCTGAATCTGGGCGCTCGGTCACTCCGGGCTTCAATCCTGGGTCGTCAGTCAGCAGCTTCGCAGTCTCTTCACGCCACCAACCGCTTTCCATCAGCCGCTCCGCCACTTTGAGGGATTACGCGGGACACTTTGGATCAGGAATCCTTCCATTCCCGCACCGTACTTTTCTCCTCCTGTTATTCTGATGCGCTTTTTTTAAAGCGAGTTTCATCCGCCCGACGAGTCTCCTGACAGAGCTGGAGAAGTTCTGTAATTGATTTTGTCTGAGTTGAATCCAACTTTCCTCTTCTTGAGTTTAACTATTATCGACTCAATGAAATACCATCGATCCATCTTCTGGTGCTTCTTAACCACTGCATATTTATTTGTATACACTGAGCATGAATATGGATGTAGATCAATGTTTTATTGTCCTTTGTGAAATATCCATAATTACTTCTGGCCTTCTGAAACTTTGGAATCTTCAAGCAAAAAAAGTTTCAATTTTCTTTGCCTGAAACCGTCGGCAAAATGTTTTTCTGTTGTCAAACACGGAACGCAATCGCCTCTGAATTATAAAGTCATCGGCACAGCAAAAAAAAAAAATCGTGACAAAAATAACACCGCTGTCCAAATCCCCGCGAACCTGGTCAAAATAATATAATTGGCACACAGCGTGCATGTACCCGCCCCACGGCCGTCGGGCTAGTGGCAAAACACCGGTCGACCGGTCTCTCCTGTTCTTAAAAGGTGAATGCAAAGTCTATCATGTCAGGCGCATTAACGTATCAGTCAGTGTCGGTAAATGTGATTATCTGGGCCAGACAGAATGTGAGCTTCTGTCCTGCCTCCTGATTAGCAGCAGACGTTATTAATGCGCTATATTTCTGCAGACATTATCATTCCAAAATGTGCCGACGCCGATTATTCAACTGGAAACTGGGATGCACATGCATTTGATATTCCTAATGTATTCATTCATTATCTGGACCTCTTCTCACATCATATAGAGGCTTGATTATTTCGGGTCCCCGATGAACCTCCTGCATGTTTTCGGATGGTGGGAGGAACCCGGAGGAAACCTCACGCAGATACAACGAGAACATGGAGACGCCACACAGAAAAAGGTGGGATCCAAACCGCCACATCATTCGTATGCGATCGATGTCTTACATCCGAAAGGCAGGTTCCTCCTCTCTCTATTTCAGCTAATTTTTTGCGATACGGAGCGAACGACAAAACGACCTGAAGATGTTTGTTCTGCATCAGCGGAGGGGAATACCTGTTTATTTCGGTTCAATATGAGTTTAGATCCAGACGCGCACGCCGGATAAAAACCTATAAAAGTTTGCCAGCTGTGCGAACCGAGAACGGTGTTTCGGGGCGCCTGCAGATGCTGTTTGGCCCTGCAGCATTTCCGGGACTTTCCAAAATACAGCAAAAGCAATCATGAAGAAGAGAGACCGCAAGGAGAGGTGGTGTATTTACGTGCAGCGCCGGCTCCACTCGTGATCCCTCCCCCCCCGCCCAAAAAAGGGATGAATATTCAGCCTGATTACTTCTGTGGTATGTGATGTGATCCTCTGTTTTGACAGAACTTCAGGATCTGCACAGCGGTACAGTTTGTGCAAGAGGAGGCGAACAAAGTGATTCTCCCTGTGATGAGTAAAATCTCTCGGTCGGCGGTGGCCTCTTCGCTTTTGGACGACAACACAAACGCAACGACGCAGACGACTTTTCCTCCGAGACCCTCTGGAAGCTCACACCAAGGACATCTACTGGATTCCAAACTTGACCTACTTCCCTTCATTCAAACCAGCCTCGCTGGCTTTAATGCAAATCCAATCAGACCGATACGAGCGAATCAGTGACTCCACATCTGTGCAGGATCGCCAATCATCCCGATTTTTGGAGCGATGCAGACACCTCAGTCTGGCCGGATAAAAACCCTTCAAGTGGCCTGATTCTTCAAGATGTCGGTGTTCTCTACGACTGTAAGGGAATTCCCGGCGTGGCGACTGGACTTGTATTTCTTCACTTGAAGACGTCTCACCCCTCATCCCGGAGGCTTCTTCAGTTCCGGTGACCTGTGGGGAGTTTCCCGATGCAACTGCCAGGGCTGTGGGTGGGTCCAGGTTATGGTGTCTTGTTATGTAAATGGAAGAGTTGATCGGCAGAAACTATGTCCAAGGGGTTGTTATGATGAGGGCCTCAGACGAAACCTGTCACAAACATATAACGCCGTACCGAGATTCAATACCGAGGCGGATTTACGGACCAGGAGCATCCGGAGCCTCCAAGCAACCAGGAAGGATTCAGCACCAGAAGCAGCCCCCGGTAACTTCCACGGGAGCCTCAGTTCATGTGATCCAGCAGGTTTCACTCCATTGCTTAGCTTGTTTTAGCTCCCGCAAAAGTTGCTCTTTTGCCCCCCAAAGAACGAGCATAAAAACCCAACTTGCATCTAGTTTCTGCTGATCAACTCTTCCATTTACACAACAAGCCACCATAACCTAGACCCGCCCACAACCCTGGCACTTACTTATACTGGGAAACTCCCCACAGGTCATGAGAAGTGAAGAAGCCTCTGTGATGACGGGTGAAACAAAATTCAAGTCCAGTTGCCACGATAAGATAAGAAGATTTCGACAAGAACTCACCTGGAAGACTGAGAACCCCCACAGACATGTTACTTTAAGGAGTGAGTCATCTGCATAAGGCCTCACCAAAACCATTACCATCATATCCGCTAGCAGAATAAACTGCCTGAGCGTAAGTCAGACTCCAGGCTCGCGCCGACCCTTTCACTCTTAAACCTCTGATGACCTTCTCAACGCGGCGCCCGAGACTTTGCTGTCCAACAAGACGTCCAACGCTGCCCAAATGCGCGTGGGGTTGGCGGCCCTCAGCATGTCATTCGGCGAGGACGCACGTGCACGCCAAGCTCCCTTTTTGCACACTGAAAGCACTATTACTATATATGGCATAGATAAATATCCCAGACAAAAAAATGGGTGACATTCAATTAGCTCCTGTGTGATTCTGTCTTGAAAGCGGAGCCAGTCCGGTGAGTTACGGGCGAACTGAGAGGCTTTTCTCCTGCAGCCTCACCCCGTGCTCCGCCTCTTGCGCTGAGTCGCGGGCAGATTGAGAACACTGCTGGGAGTTTTGTGCTTGAGTCATAAACCTTCTTGCCTTAAATTCAATTTAGCGCTGATTCAATCACTGTTTTCCAGGTAATTATAGTAACTCATTTAATTACATCATCAACCGGTCAGGCCTGTAAGATCATAACACATGACACAAAGTGCAAACGCGGGGTCTCATTTTTGCGTCTACCTGTCTCGTGCAGGGGAGAACCGTTAGCTCGTGTCCTCGGATGGCGTGAGGTCGAACCTCAAGGCCGGGATAACGAGTCGTGCCTTCTGGTGTGTGTAAAACAGCAGGGTTTCTGAAGTAAGCCTGATCACAGCTTCGCATCTGTGAACTCACTCGTTCATTCATTCATTGTCTTTGCTGCTTACCCTTCACTCAGGGTTGCAGAGGGAGATGGAGCATGGATGGAGGCGGGACTCACCCTGGACCACGTGCGAGGCCATGCAACCGTTCACTCATATATACAAATCAGCTGATGGCGATGATGTCACACTTCCTGGATTGGCTGGATCAGCATCTAGCCGCTACCTCTCATTCCCACGTCTGGACAATGTAGGGTGTCCAATGAACCTCCTGCAAGTTTTTGGACAGTGGGAGGAGAGCGGAGAACCCGGAGGAAACCCATGTAGTCAAAGGGAGAACCTGGAGACTCCACACAGAAAGGCACCTTCTCCGCCACCCCTGTATATTATACACACAATAACTATGTGTGTGTGTGTGTGTGTGTGTGTGTGTGTGTGTTTGTATACTCTCAACAACTCAGCCGCCGTGCACTTGTTGGAATACGCAGCCATTTAATGGTCGGTCGGTCCTGGAAACAGCCGCAAACGGAGACCGACACGGGCCAAGAGGGCTGATTTCCATATGAATCGCCGCTCCCGTACCCTCCGTCTGGAAAGGCGGCAATGTGGAGATGAAATAACGGAGGGGCCGAGGGGACAGACGCCGTATTTTGCATCTCGGCGGCGACAGAGCGACACAAAGGAAACAACGTTGAGTGGCAAAATGTGACCGAAGCAGACCAATTCAGTTAGCTTTCAGTTGGAAAAAAGAAAACCAACAACACAAGTGTGACTTCCAGCTCAGGCCAAAAAGGGACATCAGGGCGTACAATTCAGATGTGTGGGAGGGAGAGAACGCCCTCCCTCCCCTCTTCCTCCAGCCTCCGACCGAGAGCATGACTACGTACTTTAAATGTAGGTTTTATCACATCAATGACAAAAACAAGCAGCAAAGCTGCTCTGGTGTCCTGTGTGCGTGGGCGGCAGCCAGAGCTCGACTCGACTCCGGGGTTGAACGCAGGTAGTCTGCCGTGATGCGGAAAAGGGAATCTGGCGTCCGTGGGTTCAGGCAGAAATCCCGTTCTGCTTTCAACGTATCTTGGCCGCTGTCAGCGACAAGGAATTCTTCGAGGTTTTTGCGGTTTGTCCAAATGTTCCTGGAGCGGACAAATCAGATTAGATTGTTAAACAGGCCTTCTTGCAGGGGTTTTGCCACTTCTCCAGAAGAAGAATCATCTGTAATTTCACAGCTGTTTTATTCATTCATTCTCTATACCGCTTATCCTGATTGGGCGAGAGGCGGGGTTCCGCCTGGTGTTCCGGAGACACGACCGCTCACCCTTTCATTCACACGTCATTTCGTTTTTGCGCCGTTGGAGGAAACCAGGATGGAATCGAGTCAGGGACCTTCTTTCTGCGCAGCTGAATTTGCGAACCGCCGGTGAACCCTAAAATGTTAAATATCCCAAATTTGGGGGGACAAAAAGGATCCTGTAGTGCGGCCGGAGCGAGGAAACGGCTCTTTGGACCGCACAGAGCTGCTGCAGCAGGTCTCACTTTGACAGATTGTGGGCAGTTTTCAAGGGGGCAGCAGTATATTAAAGTGGGCTTGAATTAGTTCGAGTTTGTGAGGCATTAGGGTGCAATTCATCACTTTGTCTCGCTGAACCACGGCCATCACTGCAGGTGTAGCCGGTTGGTTTATGTAAATATTATTTGATTTGGTCATGCAAGCAGGGGAGGATTTCACCCGCGGCGGCACCGGGGGCCATTTTAAAGAGTCATTGATCAATATATCCACTGTTGGGCAGCAGGGCTGAACCTGAAAAGTGCTGCGCAAGAGAACGGCGGCGGGGAGCAGAGATGAAGTGAATGATGATAACGATGACGAAGGTGACAATCCTCCTCCTGAGCGCTGCGCGGTTTCCCGACAACGGCTTCGGGCAATTCTCGCCCTTCGATATTTCTTAATAGATGGAGCAATTACAGTCATACCGCCGATGATTTCATTTTTGCCCCAAATTAAAATGCTTTGTCGATAACCCGGGCTCGTTTCATTTCGGTTTATCCGCGAGCGGGCAAGAAGGCAAAGCAGGGGGTGCAAATGAGAAAAGTCACTTCGAGTTGCCTTTTTATATGGAATATTATCAAAATTATCCCGGGGCTATTCACATGAAATTGACCGACGAGAGTCAACTGCGGGACGAAAACGACGGTCATTAACCTAAACAAAACCACGCGAATGTTTTTGCGACGGTCGCGCATCACCGCCTTCCTTGGAAACGGTTCCAGGAGGCAGCAGAGGAGGCACAGTCCACATTATCTACAGTACTCGTGATCATACCTGTCGTGTGTGTGTGTGTGCGAGGCTGCGCGTTTCAAACCACACAGCTCATTTCCGCTCGAAAAACAAAAAAAACACGACAATAAACCAGTGTGTGTTCGCAGATTCCAGGCGTGGGAAGAACTGCCCGCCTCTGAGTTCATTCCAGGAACTGGCAACCTCTATTTTTAGGTTTGCGTTCTCAGAGGAAGTCGGGGACCACGTGCACTTTCACCGCCACAATCAAAAACAAACCACGGCGAAGACGGGGAGGAAGACGACGCGGACAACATGGAGTAAACACCACGGACCATCAGACGGGTTGAAGTATTTTTATCTTCTCCCTTCACCTGGGGAAGAGCCCCGTTAGCCATTAGCTAACAGCGGACTCACTATGGCCAAAGTGTAGCGAGAGAACAGCCGACTAGCGACCAAAATAGTTCGTAAAAATATCGCTCCGCGGTCCACGAGAGGGGTCTGGGCCGTGGGCTCGTGAGTCCCACCGATCACCAAGATCCTACCACATGTGAGCGCAAAGAGACCCTGCCTCGGAGGAGGGGGTAAAAAATGGTTTCTAGGTCCTGAGGGTCCGCCGGTCCCCGGTTCCTCTGCGGTCCCGGTGCGAGACGGGTCGACTCGGTTGCTGAAGAAGTTCTAGGAACCGCATGAAGTTCCAACAGCGTGAAAAGGGGCTGCTTGAAACAGCTAAAATCCGGGGTCGGTTTCCACCACAGCCGTCAAATTCTGATCGACTCGTGTTTATCGAATCCCTATATTTTGTACTCGAGGACTGATTATTCCGAAAAATTCTGATGGAACGTTTCAAAGACGCATGTGTTTGCCCTCTCTCAGAAATGGTCGGCCATTTTTGTAGTTCTGCGTGTGTGTGTGTGTGTGTGTGTGAGGGGAATGCGGAGGCTGAGCATTTCTTCAGCACTAGTAAATGGGGCTCCTGGGGGAAGGAAAAAAAAAAAAAAAAAAAAAAAAAATGGATTAAGAGACAAAAAGTTCCCCAACTTTTAGGGAACCTGCAAAACTTTCCAAACGCCG
>CAAKHD010005507.1:52261-62637 GCA_901007705.1 Fistularia tabacaria
GGGGGGTCGTGACACCGTCGGTGTGTGCCCGGGGAACGGGGTTAAACGGCCGAGGGGGCCGGGGAACGAAGTTTTCCGAAGAGCAAAAAAAAAAAAAAAAAAAAAAAAAGGCCTTCTGGATATTTGATTCCAATCTTGTGATTACATTTTTAAACTTCCCGTTAAAAGGAAATGGAGGATGCATCTAGTGGTGATATCGCAGTACTCTATCCTTTAAATATTATTAAATGGTCTGGTTTTGAATGATGGGGCTCTGTATGAAAGATCCCTATCGGCCCAGTGCAACGGCGAGCAGATAAAAACACAAGGCCGGACATTATTGGTCGAATAACGTCCCCGGCGGCAGCTGCTTCCGATCATATGGCAGAAGGAGAGGAGTCTTGCGGCCGCATTGGAAACTGCAGGCGGCGTGGAAACAGGTGATGCGTGAAAAGAATCATTGCCGCGGAGGCGAGCACCCGCCGGCCGAGGGGGACGCGGAGGCAGGAGCCCGAGAAAAAGGCCAGCGGCGGGAGGACGTCGCCGCCGGGGTTCGACGGACGCCCTCGTGTACGAGAGCTGCTCCCTGGATCTGAAGAGAGCGCTGCAAAACCAGCTGAAGGCATCTGTAGCGCACATGGACACGGCCGCTCACTGCTTTCGCTGATTCCCCCCCCCCCCGCACACTCGGGTCGTTTTCGGCCGGTTTGCAGAATTAAAAGATCCCTTCACAGAACCGCCGTCTCCTTCGAAGCAGAAAGCGGCACTATTTGTCTCCCTCTATTGGCCGACATGGCGATGTAGTGAATAATTTAAACCAGTGACGGGACAGAAAAATTCACAAGCGTAAATCCCTGAACTGAAATGAAGCAGGCTGGGGAAATTTGCCCTGCCGCTCCGGAGGAACAACTGAACGGCTAACTGGGAGCCGGAGCTGGATCTGGACGGGAAAAACTGCTTTACGATACAAGATTTGTTTCCAAATCAACAGCAGAGTGCATGGTTTTGTGTTCCCTCGGTGAAAACCGTCACCTGTGCGAATCCCTGGAGCAGCAGGTCGGCTCAAAACGATAGCGGTTTCGCTGAATGTTGTCATGAAAAAGATATGAAGTGAGACGTTCCCCCTGCGACTGAACCGGGAGCCCCGAACCTGTTTGGGGGGCGAGCCGAAGACGGGGTACCTCGTCCAGGGTTCTTCATGTCGGTGGAGAAAACTGCCGCAAACAAGGTCACCTGGGAAACGGGAGAGGAAAACAAAATGACTTCTCATGAAGGATTTTCCCTCCGTAGTCAAACGGGGCTGGTAAACATAAAAACAATAATGATAATCATAAACATTTTTATAATGCTGTTGGATGAACCACAGCCAGAAGAACAACGCTGAATTTTTTTTTTTCAGTGTTACATTTTATTACAAATCTATAACCATTATACAGCCCATTATGTTTATTTGTCCCCCCTGCTGTGAAACTAATAAAGGCTCATCATCTCCGGAGGAAAAAGCAAAACAAAAAACAACGGACTGAAACGAAACAAAGTTAAGATTCATTAAATGCTGCAGCCGAACAAAAAACAATGGGGAAACACAAGGGCTACGTTATAAATCCTTTAATATATGAAAGAAGCATTTGAACACATTATACAGTGTAACAGACCATGTCCCACAGTTCTCATTCTCATTTACAATGTATTTTTTACAAGGCTAACTATCAGATTAGGCAGGTCTAAACTGACACCGTGGATAAAATATGTAACGGAATCAACGACTGGAAAAAAAAGAAGAGTGGAATTTCGCCTCCTGACTCGAGAGGACATTCATAGTGGTTTCCGTCTGTCAGAGGTCACGGTCGACCCGAACCCCGGAGAGCAATCGTGAACCGGTCGAACGTAAAAACCCGCCACGGCGCCGTGATAAAACGCGGCTCCTCTGCGTTCTTGACAGGTCCGGCATCTGCACAGGATGAGGTAAAGACATTAGAATGTCTGACGGCGGCTCACATTTGTAATATCAACCGAAGCGCCTCGGGGGACAAGAGCTGACTTCAGAGCGGAGGGGTCGGGGGACGGGTGACGGGTCCTGGCAGCTGCTTTGTGTTCTCGATGCAAAAGACATTTTTTTTTTTTTTTTTTTTTTTTAAAAGTCCACTCAAGGACGCGCGGTTTGCATAGGGAAGTTTTTGTCTTTTTTTTGTCTTTTTTTTTCCCCCGTGAATAAAAGGATTTTCAGGATGACATCGAAAGGGATATTCTGAAGTCATCCATATAGTTTATTATCGTTATTACAAACTCCCGACGGTTAAAATGACTCCGTACGAACGCCGTGAACGCAACGACTGGAATGTTCCGACTGTTCTCAGGCGCGTCGACACACCCGGGAAAAAAAAAAAAAAATCTGAAACGTCACTGGTGAAAACTCCCAAATTCTCATTCCTAAACTTCATTAGTGTGGAGCGTGGCGGCGAGTGCGGGGCGGCAGGTCCGTGCTGATACCGACTTATACATTCATGTTATGCATAAGGCTCCTCCTTGGGAATGATTTAACCGCCCACAGGGAAAAAGCAGAGAAATTAAAAAGGTGTTTCGCAATGCAAGGCCATTACGATAAAGGACAGGGCGTAATTAGCATTGTTCTCTCCTTCCCCGTTTTCTCCCATACATTAAAAAAGGAATGCAACCCCGGAATGGCCAAAAACCTGTTAAAAGAGCCAGTCACCTTTGTGGAGTCTGCGTATCAGAGTCCCGCCACGCCGCTACAAATGATGATGGCAATATTGTCCTTAGTGCCAAGGTGACTGTCTGATTATTGGCATATCCATCCAGACGCGGCACGGGGCTGCGGACGCGAGAGCGCTTCCCGTTTAAAAGCTGCAGCGCTGCAGCAAAACCGAAACCCGTGGCCTCCGTCTGTCTTCGGCAGCCCTCCGGTTTTATCACTTACGAGACAATCTCCTCGCAAGCACGGGCGTGAAGACGAGGGGGGGGGGTCAGACCCTGAGTAAACATTTCCATTGAAGGGTGAGATATATAGATGTATCTTCTTTCCTCCGATGAACACACTTCAGACAACGAACTACGTCATCGGTTCAAACCCACACTTCAGCGAGATCAAACGATGCCAGTTTTGAGCGAGGCAGATGGATTTGTGGCAGCTAGCAATAACAGCGAAAAAGCGACGCCCACTCGCAATAATGCCACGAGAGAGGGGGAATGAAGTTATCATATCAAGCGAACGTGATCATTCTCGCAGGTTTGCGTTTTATCCGGTTAATGTTCTAATCTGGATCCGAGGGAAACGATCAGTCCTCGCTCAGACCGCTCGAGGCTCTCACCCACTGACGACACCTGAAGAAAAAAAAAAATACACAAAAAAAAAAAAACAATGAGCCTCTCTGTGGAAAGCGATTCATCTGAAATGAGGGATGGCGTGGAGCTTCGGCGCTCCGGCGAAGACGCATCCCGGCATAGCGATGATGCAAGAGGTGTTTTATGCAACTTGCTGAATACAAATCGTGCGAGTGTCTTCATTGGTACAAATAAAGCGTTTTAAAAATACATTGTGGGGGGGGCTCCGTACAGGTATCCTCAGATCAGGCACTGTTTTGAGAGCAAGGGTCTGAATGGCAGCGAAATGAGAGGATCAGGAGGCTCTGTTGCTGAATGAAGAGCTTCCGATGTAACTGCTATTGAGTTTTGGTGTACTGTTCACGCAACATTAAGGCTACTTTGTCTTGTTACACTTCAGAAATATATATTTTTTTGTTTGTTTTGTTTTTTGGCTTTTATTCAAGCAAATCCCGCTCAAAGCCCTCGCTGCTGCGCTGTGCTGTGCATCAGAATCAGAGGGCCGCGCCAGAATCAGCTGGGAAGATTGAATACACAACCGGAGCCCGGGTTCGGCGAGGGGACTTTGGACGAGATGAAAAGTCGCGGTTTCTCGAAAAAGTCAAATCAGCAGCCTCAACAGAAGTAACTTTCCTTTCATAATGGATGAAAAATGGCCCGCGCGGCTGAGCTGAGCAATGGGCGACCTGGAAAAACGCACGGGATATTTTCCTCAGCCCGGACGACCGACAGTAATGAGGCAAAGTGTTAAAACGGCATTACGCGCGGCTTGTTACCTTGGAAACCGTTCTACACATCGGCGGTGTAGCTTAAGTTAAAGCAGCATTCATGTTGTAATGACACTTAAGCTAATGTCAAAGGGAAAAAGCAGTCCGACCGAAACAGACTTTGCATTAAAGGTCAAGGTAATTTATTCTATTTGTATTCTCCTTTAAACCGGTGCTTCCCACTTTCAAGAAAGGACGATAAATTCACATTTTGGCTCTGTACAAAAATGCTATTGTTATATTGTTTGTCTTCTGAACAAACAGAAATAAAGTCCAATTCTTGGCAGTAAGCTTGCAGGCATCGGCTAGTATTTGGTTGACTTACGAGATGAAAACCACGTGGACCGCTCCATCGGAGGTAAAAAAAATTAAAAAAAAAAAAAAAAGTAGAAACAAAAAGACAAAAAAGTTGATGTAGAAAATAAACTCGGGATAAAAAGCATGTGCGTTTATGAAAAATAAAAACATAGATCAATATTTGTAACAGACACATCTTCTCCGTCGGCTAAGCGCAGAGGACAGAATTGAAGTATAAGACAAATGTGATAAAAAGGCCCCAGACTAGCAACCCCATGTGCTTTGAGGGATGCTCAAAGACTCCACCGGAATCTCTTTCAACAAACACTCTCGCCTGCACAGCACATTTCCAATCCTGCCGCCGCCGTTCCACATAATCCATCATATAATCCTTCAGTATGTCACCGGCGACAACAATCACTGCAGGGCGAGCGGTGTGGTCTTCAGACATCAAGTGTTTGTCTAGACTAAGTTAGATTCAACATCGATGGAGGGAAGAGGAAAAAAAAAAAATAGAAATATATATATATTTATATACATTTAAAATGATGGCAGAACATGTGTGTGTAAGGCCAGGCCCTGAGGTATTGCGGGGGTACAGAATTGTTAATTCTCATGTAACGAAAAAGGGAGACGCGTCTGAAAATAATGGCACTTTCAATACTCTGTGCGTCTTTTTTTTCTTTCTTTAAACATCCTGAAATGAGCTGAAGTTGCAGACTTAGCCAGCCAGTGTTCAAAGTCTTTCAGTGGTCATGAGGAGATCACGGCGACGGGCGGACGCCAACCCCGGCGTTCGCCGTCCGTCCCCCCGCCGGTCACGGGCCGCCGCGCGGGAGCAGTTCTGACTGACGACGTAACACTAAAAAGGAGGACAGTACAGCTTTGATTGGTTCTGGTCTCCCCCTTCCATGGCTTCCAATGAGCAGGCTGGCGGCGTCCTCGCGGGACGGCTCCCCATAAGTACACCCTGTCCCACAAATCACTACAAAAATCAAAGGGGGTCGGGGGCGGCGGTAGGGGAGGACGCTGACTCTGAAGAGGCCCGGCAACATTGTCCTGTGTGAATGTGGGTGAATTCCTGTCCGGGTTGTGAACCGGAGTCCAGAGACACGATAAACAGGGGGAGGGGGTAAACTCTGGCACAGCGGACAGGAGCCGAATGTGTTTTTTGGCTCTCCGTCCTCGGCTGGGTGGGAGAGGACGATTGCGGCCTGAGCGGGAGGAACTCCTCCGGTGGCGTCTCCCGTCACCAGTTGGCTTTGACGGCCTTGACGTCGCTGACCAGATTTTGAGCGAGGCAGATGCCGAAAATCTGGAGAGAAGAGACAAACAGGGGGGAGAAAAGTGACAGGGCGCTCGCGAGTACACGGGAACGGTGGGAGATGCCGAGGCCGAGCCGCGGCGCTG
This sequence comes from Fistularia tabacaria, assembly GCA_901007705.1. Taxonomy (NCBI): domain Eukaryota; kingdom Metazoa; phylum Chordata; class Actinopteri; order Syngnathiformes; family Fistulariidae; genus Fistularia; species Fistularia tabacaria. The sequence continues at coordinate 58,057 of CAAKHD010005507.1, forward strand.
CAGGCGCTTCTGCCGTTGCTTTTCTCGCCACGAGATGGCAGTGATGGCACAACATCAGATCGAGCCGAGGTTAGCTGTGGTTACAAAAACAAAAACATTCCAGCGCTCGGAAAATGTCTGCAGGTCAAACGTTCCACAAACACGGTTGCCTTACCTGTAAAAGTGCAATGCCAACAAAGATTCCAGCAACAGTGATCAGGTTGTTCTGAAGCCATTTCTCAAACTGTCCTACACAGCCCTTGGTGTAGATATCTTTTTGTCGATCCAGCTCCTTCATAAAATAAAAAAATAACGAAAAAGCAAATTAACATCAGATTTGTTAAAACCTTTGTATTCCAGGCCCTCTCTGGCAGAGCTTTGAGCTTTAGCATAATTTAACAGCTGACCTCTGACCTATGGCTAATGAATGACAATCTTCAACGGAGGCAATCGCCCAAGCAGCAGTCGAGTCACTCCGCCAATTACGTTCGAGCGTCTGAACATCCTGGAAAATCCCCCCCCCCCCTCCGCTGTATGTTCAGTTTCTCTGAGGACACCGTCTGGGCTGAGGGAGCCCGAAGAGTCTGCTTCCTGTTACCGGGCAGATGTTTGTCTGCTCGCGTACAGAGTCGCACGAAGCGGGACATGAAAAGGTGTCGCGTAGACGCGGCGACGCAACAAGAGGAGTGACGGTGGGTGTGAAAGGGCCTTTAACACAATGCTGCCTTTGTTAGGTTTCAAGTCAGCCAGGCGACTCTTTGTTCCCTCACAGAACCTCACGGCTTGCTCTCAGCCAATGGGAGATAAAGGGAACCTCTCGGCAGCCAATAAAAAAAATACAATAAAAAATAAAAAATAGGGAACGCCGTCGTTCTGGCTGTGAAATTTCCTCAGAACCCGTTTCAGCTCGGCTCCTTTGTTGCGCCGCGGTCGCTCCCCGCCAAACCTCCTCCCCACGCGCCCGCACGAACCCACTGCACAACATCTCCATCTGCGTCGCTGACGGGTCCGGGGCAGAAATAAACACTGTTCATGCGCGCTGGGGGGGGTTGACAACTCGTACGAAGTCGGCGGTTCACTGTATCGCCGAGCGCCTAGCAACAGCGATCTCTGCGACTGCAGTGCAGCGAGTCGTAACAACCACACCCACACGGAGGGGAAGAGGGTGGCCTGGCATAACCCTCCAAGTTGCCAATTACAGAGTATAGTAAGGCTGCTCTCCAGGCTATAACTGGAGCCTAATTATACCTGTGCGAGGAACAATCTGTTATTAAGTCGAGCAGCGGAGAGAGGAGCCTCCGCACTAAACCCTGTACGCCCTCTCACAACCTCGCTGCCTGTGGACGGTGCATGTCGAAATGATTCTTTCTATGTCATATCTTTTTTTTTTTATTTTTCTTTTACAACGTCTTGTTTCTCTTAAAACAGGACTTCTCCTGTTGTTGCTGTTGAGACAAAAAAAAAAAAAAGAACTACAAAAAGAAGCACAAACCGACTCGGGTGCTTAGAGTGATTATTTCTCGTCGAGCCCCGGAGTGGCTTCAGTGCACAGCTCGGAGTTAGTTTAAATAGAGTGGCTGGCACTGTCACGATTCACTTCAGCCACTGACTCGACTGCAAAAGCGCTTCTTTACTCTAATGCAATTCAAATGATCTAAATTCATGTGGAAGCATAATAAATATTCCCTCTTACGGTTAAGCTATGAAAAGTAAATAACTGGATGCTGAAGTAGAACAGGGTCGCAGTCGGCGGAGGAGTGCATCTCAATATCTGATTAACAGCGCAGCATACCGAATACATTTTTACTGTCTACCAATTGCGGCAAACAACATTTAGGCCCAGTCAAAATAAGATAAAATGCAACACAGGGATGTTTTATGGCCACGTTTCAATTATCAACCCCGAGAAGATCCCCTGATAGATTTACTGTACCCACAAAGTATGGCCAACAGGCTAAATCCGACAGAATTTTTTTATTTCACGACGCGTTTTTGTGTCCCTGGAGCTCACGTGTAGCTGTCACTGCACCGTTGACGACGGGAAAGAAGCGGGGGCGCGGAGGGGAACGGGTATCGCGTAAATCAGAAGCGGAAGCTTCGACGCTGCGTTTTCCAGGTGGGAGTGCGACGCTGTTGCCACACATGATCGTCTCCACAGAGGCGCGTGGGACAGGAATGGGGGGGGACGGGACAGGACGCTCTGCGTCGGAGTCAGTCACAACGTCCAATCCATGTCCTCCCGAGGTGCAAGAACTGAAATGTGTGTCGTGTGGAGATTTGTCTATTACGCTTCATTGATTTTTTCCCCATGATTCACATCAGTCATTTGGGCGAGACAGAAAACACTTTTACGCGTGGAACCCCTCAGACTGCGAAAACCCGGGACAGAAATGCGTCAGGAGATGCCCACCTTTTTACGCCGAACATCGTAACCGCATTGGGTGTTGATGACGTCTTCCTGGAAACAACACAAAAGGGGAAAATGTGGCGTTACATCCTGTTTTGTGCTGGCGTCACGGTTTGCCACGTTCAGCGACCTTTTCCGTGACCTTTGATATATTTTAAACCGACAATTATCATCTCCGGCGACGGCGCGGAGAAATTTAACAAAGCGTGCAAAATAAATTTCAAAGAAATAGCAGAAACACTGGTGCGACACTCCATGAATTTCCGTCCATGACATGGGGAATAACCACGCTCCATTAATCCATTCAACGTTAATTATTTTTTCGCGGTGACTTACTGCAGGGTCCTTGACGCAGCAGGAGAAAGGGACACCGCAGCTCTCCCTGCTGGGGTTGGAATCAGTGCAGTTGAAGTACATGTTCAGGTTCCAGTCGTCAGGTCCGTGGGCCCCGCAACACAACCACTGAGACGGGACCAACAGGCTAAAATTAAACCGGCGCTAACAGCGGGGGTTCGGCGTTAATCTTTTGCCCGAGCAGTATGTGAGAGTCCAGCTCTCCAAAGAGGTCACCGGAAGGTGGGAAGAGGTGAGATGGACCTCCTCTGACCGCCATTAACCATCACCCCTGGCGATGACAATACGACTGCTTTTACCGCGAGGATTTTACAAGCCTAACGCAGCACTACACTTGACGGCAGCGATACGCGCTTTTACGAGCCTGGTGAAACCCATTTCCACTCCGGCTTTAAATCCACTCTAACGAGATCCTGGTTGAGCACAGGACCGGCTAATCATGGCACATATTTGCAACAGATAGTTGAAAAGCGATGAAAGGCGTGTCACCAGCGGATCCAATCACCGTGACACTGACAAACGGGAGGGAGATGTCGATTTATTGATACAATTAAAGAACCGCTGTAAGGAAGAACAATAGGAATGACAATTTTTCTGCACTGCCTGGAACTAAACTTGCAAATCAGGCTGGGTCCGTCGAGATGTGCAAATATATAATCAAAACAGAAACCTAGCTCTGACGGAAGTGACCTCCTCGAACTAAAAAGCTCCTTTTCGTTCAGCTGTGTTTCTATCGACACCACGCTCGCTTCAATTGGATACGTGGCGAACTCACATATTCCTGGGCAAAGTCGATGAGGTTCTGCAAATCGATGTCGTCTCGGTAGGCCTGCACATTCTTGTTGATGAAAATGTTGAGCTGCTCTTTTATCCAGTCTTTAAAGACGAAGGCAAGGATCCCAGCAGTGAGCTCCAGGAAGAAGATCAAACCCAGGAAAACAGAAAACTGGAAAGTGCACGAGGCAAAAGAGTTAGCTCAAAAAAAAAAAAAAAAAAAGAATCCAAAAATAAATTGAAACGGCCCGACACAATAAACCCGTCACTTCAATCGGGTAATCGAAGTGCTTCCAACAAAGATAGTAAAAAAAAAACAAAAAAAAACAATCAAACGCAGGTAATAACACTGCTATAATACTTTGTTAGTAAAAAGAAAAGGATAAAAGGACAGTTTTCTTTGCAGCTCTGGATAAAAGCCCTTCCGGATTTGCTGCGGAAAAACTGCAGTCCCAGAGGTACCGTTACAGCATCCTTTACAGTAAATGTAGCAGCAGACCAGCTCATGATAAATGCGCAGAAGCCACATTAGTTCCTGACTCTGACGCCTGACTTAGTCCTGCTAATGGACATCAGCTGAGGTTAACAGCTACTCAGGATGAGAGCCAGCGACAAGACAGGTTTTGACGCCGTCAGTTGGATGTCATTATCAATACAGCTGAGCCCAAATGAATCCCCTGAAATTGCTCTTACCCTGGCTGGGCTTTCTACACTGAAGAATCATGGAGGGGAATGTTTTGACAGGGTGGGATCTGTATTTCCGAGCCGCACTGACTTCTGATTCAAAACAGGAATCCATTTACTGATGAGATAACACATATTTGCGCAGTGCAACCACTCCTACCACCAGACGGGGTGAGTCATAGCTTCACCTGCTCCACGAGCAGCTGCCTCTGGTGTGAACAGCAGGACGACAAGGGTGTATGCATGTGTGTGTGTGTGTGTGTGTGTGGAGGGGGTGGGGGGGGGGGGGTTAGTTAAATGTCTCTGACTTACAAATTTAAGCAGGAAGGTGTTCTCTCGAAGAGCTCCAAAACAGCCGGCAAACCCCAGGATGAACATGACCC
>CAAKHD010005510.1:13007-24881 GCA_901007705.1 Fistularia tabacaria
AATAGACTCAGTGTTTTTCAGGGCAGGCCAGTTTCAGTTTAAAAGCAGACACATTTACTGTCACAAATGGATTTGAAGCTGGAGTTCACATGGCAGTGTATCCAAATTGTATTGTTTCATGCTACCAGCAGACACTCCTCTTGAATTTACAAATCCAGGGTCCAAGGATTTTTTTTTAATTTTCCAAAAAGATCCACAAAGAAGAGAAAAATAGGCAAAGGTTCCTCAGCCGCGGATAAGAAGTGCAAAGTAAAAACAACAACAACAAATAGAGCACTGACACAGTGATTGTCCTTTCACTGTTCTTTTGTACTCAATTCAATCATTATGTAAATCCGAATCATTCAGATTTTATCATCTGAATCTGTGTTTGCCACAGCCTCGAATGCCCTGAGGATAATACAAAGACAACTCTGTGTGTGTGTGTGTGTGTGTGTGTGTGTGTGTGTGTGTGTGTGTGTGTGTGTGTGTGTGTGTGTGTGTCCATACAGAGAGATGCCTGGAGGACCATGAGCTGGTGGTTCAGGTTCAAGCCTCCATGAGCAACGACAGTAAATTCCTCTTCAGGAAGAACTATGCCAAATATGAATTCTTCAGGAACCCCCTGGTGAGTCGCTTGCATCCCTGAGATGACATTTCTGTGACTGCTCGGTTTAGCACACAGTGCCCTCCCCAACAAACACTCGCACACACACACACACACACACACACACACACCGGGGCTTGGAGGATTTTCCGGTCTGATATTTCTTGACTGGAGCTCCTGATTTCATGCCGACATTCACAGCATTTGCATGCAGATGTTTGTTTGTTTTTTTATATGGAAACAATTTCAAGCATTCAGTGTCTGAAGACCAAAACGCCAGCGGCTCTTCCATGGTGAAAGACACTGATATGGCCCCGACGTTTAAAACAATGAAGCCTGTACCTTTTCTCCCCTGGACCAGAAGGGGACACCTCAAGTAGGTGCAAAAATGAATAGAATTTTACAGAAATCCACGGGAAAATGTCTGTACCTCTAACGCTGAGAATGCGTGTCGACGGAAGCGGGCCTGACGGCCCATCGCAAGACAAGCCGTTGATATCTCTGCAATTATTTGGTCTATTTCCAGGACCCGTGTGTCTTGGGACAGTGAGATGTCAGAGATGTAATTTTCAGTTATTGCTGTATCTGTCGGTGAATTGTGACAAACGGAGAGAAAAGTGTGATGATTTTCATTTCCCGCTTCATTGTATTCCACAGAAACACCGTAGGATAGCTGTTAGCCCATTGTGAATTATGCAAATGACCCCTCAGGATATTTATTATGACTAAGCGTGCCAAAGTAGAGAGAATAAAATCACAAATCACATGGATTCAATGGAGACTCGGCACAAATTCAAGAAAGATCACTGTCGTGCTTCTCCGTGGCTAAACTTGCACCAGAAAGAGATGGAAAAATACACAAAGAACAGAGAAACCTAGATGATTCTGTAGAAGAGGAAAATTAGTTCGAATTTCAATTTTTATGAGTGAAATCCCAGTATACTTCTCATTAAAACATGAGTGAAATCCAGTCAGCCATTTAGCCATTACATTTGACCCCAATGTCCTCCGATTTTCGGAGCTGGTGCATGTATAAAACATTGATTGGATTAAACTAACATCGCATTTATAATTTTCTATGATGTATAATGTAAAGCCTCGGTGTAGGCTGAGTTGAATGTGAGTGAAAGACAGCTCACCACTATAAAAAATTGATATTTTAATTCAAATGCCTCATTATAAATTGGCCTCTTGGTTGTCAAATAAATGGTAAAAGTCACCGCTGAGCAAACGTTCTTTTTTGGCTGTCACTAACTTCGTGTAGACAAGCTGCACCCAACAAATGCATGTCTAACATGCTGGATGAACTGAAAATATCCATCCGAACTTTACAATCGAGGGAATGGAATCGCAGATTCAGTCAGTGCTCTATCAACTTGCCGCCAAAAAAAACAAGAAGAAGTCTAATATTTTGAGGCCTGAAATCCCAAATTCAAGGTTTCAATACAGCGGTGAATGCACAAACAAATGAGGTCATTTGACCTCTTCGTGGGATCTCGCGTGACAAAATCCTAAAAAGCCCAGTCTGATGAAAGGTCACCTCGTCTGTGAGGCTGGTCCACTTGTTGTCTGGTCGGCTGCAGGGATCCAGCGGAAAGAAATACCTACTCCTGAATGAGTAGTATGTAGGTTCTCTTCCAGGTTCTCCCTGCTGCTCGGAGTGTGTCAGCCCCGTCACTCACTGGTGACCCAGCCGGGGTTTCGGTGTCGCCCGTCTCACGCCAAATATCAGCAGGGATTGGACCGACTCGCTCTTGAGCCCGGCTAGCTGGATAAGCTGGACCGAAAAACGGATAGTGTTCTGTAGTCCTCCATGAGGTGACTGACTTTTGGACAAAGGAATAATTGAAAAATAGCTGAATGTTACATGTCTTTCCAAAAATGTCCCCGACATCATTTCCCGTCGAGCAGCTCCAGATTGTACTTGTTTGAGCGGTTAGGGGTCAGGATAGAATTAGCATCATGCTGATGGTATGATAGGCCTGTTCATACTTACATAAAAGTCAGCCTGACTTGATACACAACGCCGTCTTTTGTTGTCGCTTGTTTTTCTCACGCTCTCTGTGTCACGTATTCTTACCCCGTGTCTCTGCCGAGGCACCAACCGGGAATCGCTCTGCGCTTTGGCCAAAACACGTCAAATGCAAACATCCTGGCCATTTCAACGGAACAAACTGCCGTCGGCAAGAAGTCGACCGGAGCCGGTTTGCGTGGCATCTTTTGCCGATGTGGGAGTCAGCATGGGGCCCCGGCTGTTTCGTGCCAGGTTTACAGTGACATTATTGCCGTGGTGATTTAGGTGTGTGTCAGAGCCAGCAGGTGACCTCAGCTCTGTGGTAATGAGCACACTAAAACACCAGAGTGCTGGCCGCAGCCTGTCAATCACGCTAAGAGTAGCGCTGCTGGCTAAAGGGGATTACATCAGCGGGTGAGATCATACTGCATCTACTCCCAGGCTGGAGTGCCCTTTCTCTCTCTCTCTCTCTCTCTCTCTCTCTCTCCCGCGCTGTATCTGCCTCTCTCACCTCAACCACTTGTCTCCGAGTCCTTGTGCTCATCACACACACACACACACACACACACACACACACACACACGAGAGAGGCATTCTTCATCGAGAAACACTACCCCACTTTCAGCTTGTCTATACACTAAGTGGTTTCCAATTCCTCTCTCTCTCTCTCTTTCTCTTTCTCTTCCTCTCTCTATCGCTCATTGTCGATGTCCCTGTGTGTTTTTCCATCCAGAACTTTTTTCCAGAGCAGATGGTGGCTTGGTGTCAGGAGACTGATGGCTCAATCCCTCAGTCGCAGCTCTTACAGGTGAGAGGATGACTCAGTGAAGGGGCACATCTTTAAAACGTCTGGCTCGTCATTAGATCCTAATTTCATCAGGAACCTACTGCTAACCTGCAAAGGACCTTGTGAAATGAGAAAAAAAGCTCTCATTGTGGATGATTTCAGGACATCTGGTCGTCAAAAATACACACACAGGCACAAACACACACTCATGCTGCTCCTGCAATCTGCTAATTACATTCACACTGCTGAGTCGCTGCCAGACTTTTAGGAATACTGAAAACCAAACCTCCCGAGAGTCTTAGCCCTGATTTTTAAATGGATTTTACAACATCTAGGAACGCTGTCGTTCCCAGATGAAAAAGCAGACCATATTTATGTTACACGCTGTTCTCGGCGGTCTCATTCTGTGTGCGCGTGTGTTTTGCAGAACTTTCTGAACTCAAGCAGCTGTCCAGAAATCCAGGGATATCTCTACATGAAGGAGCCCGGACGCAAGTCCTGGAAGAAGCTCTACATGTTCCTGCGACGCTCCGGGCTCTACTGCTCCACTAAAGGAACATCCAAGGTGATTAGTCAGTGCATTAGTCAGAGTTAGGGGAGTGAAACTGGGCTATTTTGAAAAAGGACATTTTGTAAAAATATCAGACCAAACTGCCAGTTCAACTTCAGCTTATTTGATGTTGTGTCATACAGATAGTTTAATTGAAAACATCAGGTTATTATTATTATTATTATTATTATTATTATTATTATTATTATTATTATTATTATTATTATTATTATTATTATTATTATTATTATTATCATTATCATTATCATTATCATTATTATTATTATTATCATTATCATTATCATGGTTATTATCATTGTTATTGTCATTGTTATTATCATTGTTTTTCTCGTTGTTATTATTAGAAATTATGGGTAATACATTTTTCGTCATCCAAAGGGAAAAATGCCACACAATGTATGTGAATTAGTTTGTTTTGGCTGTTTTAACTTCCAATGCTTTATTTTTTGGACATAAATATGTAAAAGATTTTCTTTTCAGAATCTTTTCTTTGCCGGCTGAGATTGCAGACAGGTTGTGCTACTGTAACATGATTTCCAAAACATTAGCATGGTGTTTCCCAAACCTGACCAAACAGTAGTGTTGGTAAAACCTGACCGATGCCGGGAAAATGTATATGCTGTCATGGAATTCAGAGTTTGTGCACTCTTCTCATGAATTCTGTGTACACATTTGGGATGCAACGGCACACATTTGCTCGGATTTATGTCACAGTGAGAAGTTGAAACATGAACCAATTGGAAAACCATTAGACGGCTGCTGGAGGTCTCACATGGGCAAAAAAATTAAAATGAAAGATGTCTATAAGAAGAAGAATTTCCTGTAAGACAGGTCACCTAAGTATGAAAATAAGAGATCTAAGCTGTTTGTAATTTGTGAGTGAGTCAAACTGCAAGCCCCGCGTCTCGTATCAGACCCGTCAGGAGTTGATTTCAAGTGTCCCCGTGGTTGTCACACTCTCCTCTTGCGGCTGACCTTTACCTCTTCTGTGCAGGAGCCCCGACACCTGCAGCTGCTGTCAGATCTGGAGGACAGTAATATCTTCACAATCATCACCGGCAGAAAACTTCACAACGCCCCCACAGACTACCAGTTCTTCATCAAGGTGACGTGCACATTATAAACTCACACATCACGACACACTTAATCTGGAGGGGAGGATCTGATGAGGATGAAAAGCATTCCCTCTTTTCACTGTGAAGTGAGATGAAACCGCAAACTGTATCATATGACGAGTGGGCGCAATCTTCAGTAAAACCGCTTTGTAGCAGATGCGCCTGCTTCCCCTCACTGTGTGTGTGTGTGTGTGTGTGTGCGTGTGCGTGTGTGTGTGTGAGTGTGTGTGTGTGTGTCAGAGGACACAAGGGTTAAAACCACCCAGCGGGGGGTTTGACCAAACTCAGCACTGTATGTCCCACTCCAGGAGTTATCTGTGGTGGGTCACCTGCTGATCTGGGATAAGCCAAGTGGGATAAGCCAGGATGGTACAGGGAATATTCCCCCTGCCCCTCCACCTCGCCTCTCTCTTGTACTCACACACACACACACACACACACACACACATACATACACACACACACACACACACACATACACACACACACACACACACACACACACACACACACACACACATACACAAACGCTTAGAAGAGCGGCATGTCAGATGCTGTCAGCGGGGGTGACAGTGCAGAATTGGGTTAGGGATTTTACTTGACGGGTGGTGGCTGGATTGTTGCTATGGCTACATGAATTAATTTAGGCGTTGCATCTAAGAAGCCGTCTGACATCTCATGGGAGGAAAAAGGACAAAGTATGTGCTGCAGTAGGTTGTTTGCGCACAACAAATGCTTGAGGGTGTAACTTAATCTCATCCATTAACCTTGCAAAAGGTTGACTGCTGACTGAGGAAGATGACAAGCTCGCAGTCTTCGAGAAAAATATTTGCCGTTCCTCAGAGGGAGATGACTTTGTGCTAAAAATGTCTAAACTGAATAGTGTGACAAAGTGAGGTATTTGTAGAATGTTAATTAAATCAGGTTCAGCCATTGTTTCTTTTTTATCTGGCAAGAACTCAGTGCTTCTTCTACTGGAAATGAACAAGTTTTAAAAAGCACTTCATTCAATTAAAACACGTAAAGTAGAAGCATCACAGCATCAGATGGTTCAACTTTAACTGGAGAGTGCTGAACCCGGAGGAGCTCATGTAGAAAAATGTGTTTTAAGATATGTCAAACAGCTTCCTCCTTGGCCCGACGCCATCCAGTTTCATGAAAACTGGCACGGGAGTTTTTGTTCAAGTCCTCCGACAGCCAGTAGACAGATGTGGGGAAAAAATACAAGCACCTTGGCGGGAGGTATGGATGGTGAGTGAATGGGTTTTGCAGACCTTGTGTTTTGTGCTGAATGAGGAAAAAACTGACAGCGCTTTGGAGCCGATCCCTGTATTTAACAGCGGTATAAAGAGGTCGATTGGATGTAATAATAACAAACCGGTATTAGTTACGCTACCGTCAGCTTTGTGGAATTACCGAATAGTAAAATGCAAAGCCCTTCTTTTGTTGATACCAGGGGAGGCTCGCTAATATGAACAGAAAATCTACAAGCTATTTTACACCAACGTGATACAACCTGGCATGCTATGGCTATGACCCTAAGACGCGCAGCTATTTCCAAAACAATACGTGATCTTCATTGGATGCATGATCTGTCCATCACCACCAAAGATAACAATCGTCAAGAAAAGAAGGGAAAGAAATCTCTTCTAGGATCGTATGTCGGGGGGGGAAACGAATTCTCCGGTTATGGCATAGCTAATGCCATAGCTGTGCACTTGCCTCATTAGGAGGCACCGCAAATGTGCATTTTACATGTCATCGCACCTAAAAAAAAACAACAAAAGTGATTGGCTGAGCAACAATTGTGCTGGGAACAAAAATCACTTGAGGCCCTACAGAATGGGCTCTCATGTGATCGAGTGATCTAACGAGGTGAACAGAAACCCTGCATGGCGAATTTGGCGCGGGATTGCTACGAACACCGGGTCCTTTGTCAGTTCCTTTTTTCACATTGCTGTGCTGTTTGTTTGTTTTTTTTTCCTGCTGAAGAATGAATTTCCTCCTAATAATATTATGCTTAAAGTGCTTATCATGACTGCCCACACAAGAGGGAGACAGAATGTCTGGGAGGCAAACATCAGCTCCACAAGTTTGTGTTCACTCAAGCAGTGTGAACTTCAGCCCGGATCTTCTCTCCGGTTCAGGTCACTGTTATGGTGTGTAAGACAGAATAGAGAGGATAAAGGTACATTTCAGGTTTTGGGTGGATCTTTGCTCTTTATTCTGTGCTGACATTGTGCCATTGTGATATTTTCCAGAATCGTGCACACATTTTAAGCTTCATGTTTTTGTTTTTTTTTTTGTTCTGTTTTCAGCCCAGTAAAGTCAGGAGTGACTGTAAGGAGCTGAAGATGCTTTGTGCGGAAGACGAGCAGAGCAGGACCTGCTGGATGACTGCCTTCAGATTACTCAAGGTACACGCTTCGCTTTTGCTTCATCCAACTCTCAACGCAGCACAGTTACTTAAAATCCCTCCCCGCGGAAGCTTCTTTATGTTTTCGCATCATTTCAAGCACTTACACAGTGTTTTTTTTCCCTCTCTCCGTCGTCTTTGCAGTACGGGATCGTATTGTACAAAAACTACAACATCCCGCAGCAGACGAAGGCTAACCTCTCACATTTCTCGGCGCCTGTGGTGAGTGTCTGCTCCCTGACATCATCCCCTTACAGCCACACTCTAATGCCCCCACTCAGCCAAGAACAATCCAGATTGATCCATTAATTAGCTGATGGCGAATTGGAAACCAGTTCACTCTGTGGCCACCTTGTGCCTCGCTCTTCTGGTGCGGAAACACGCGACCGGATCACATTTTTACTTCTGGAGGTCGCGTTAAATTATGATATTTAATTTGAATGGCCGCTCCAGATGTTTATCAGTGGGAGTTTCTGTCACGAAATGCGTGTGAGTCTGTTTTATTGTCGTACTAAAACAGAGGCAAAAAAGGAAAGTCATGCGATGCATTTGACAGTCGATAATGTGACCAAAGGAAAGCATAAATCCACGTATTTGTTGCTCGGATTGGATGACGCTAAAATTTAGACTGAAATAAAGTCCATGGCATTATCTTTCCAACATCATGGAAAATGTAAATAATCGTTACTTCCGCACATTTGTATCACGTCAAAATTGCAACAGTCACAAAATGTTGCTAGATTCGTCCATCTTACCTAATCTGAAAGTGAGAAGGGTTTTATTCCTATGCGCTCATGTTTCATTCACACTGAGAAAAAATCTAATCTGAAAAAAAACAACATCCATGAATGAGATTAAGAGGGGATGAATTCCGTTTTTTTCTACATAGAATTCATAATTATAATTCTATTTTGAAATAATAATGATGAAATACGGATAAAGGAGCAACTTGGATGAAAAAAAGAGAGCGAAAGATTCATGGGAATGAAAGTGAAATAGTTGAAGTAAAAGTCAAAAAAGAATTTTCTTCTTCAAGAGGGCGGCATAAGACAGCAGATTATCATTTTCAGGCCATAAGGTTTTAATGTTAAATGTCACTTAAAAGTTTGACTGTCGTTGATGATGTGAGAGTTGTGTCCTTTTTCTAAAATTCAGTGAAGAGAGTTTCATCGGAGGAATGCTGCTCCTGTTTGTTTTATTCCGAGGAAAGTTTTGGTTTTCAAAAACTGAATAATATGAGCCGGGGGGTTGGGGTGTTGGGGGATGGGGGGGGGCTGGGGGGTGGGGGTTAAGGGTGCGGGGTGTTGAGGCCTGTGCTTTTCTTTAAAAGGCATTTGTGGGGTAAGTGAAGTGGGTCTCTGTGCAGACAGGATTTGTCATGCCCCAGTGAGTGTGTCTGGCTTGTTAGACCTCTGACCCTTGTCTTTCCCCCAACCCCTCCATCCCTCTCCTTGTGCCTTCCATCACCCTCCGCCTCTCCCGCCCCGCCACGTCTCCTCACAGCGGAGTGTGTCTGAGAATTCCCTGGTCGCTATGGACTTCTCCGGACGGACCGGCCGCGTCATTGATAACCCAGTCGAGGCCCAGAGCGCCGCTCTGGAGGAGGGACAGACCTGGAGGGTGAGGTGGAGGAGGGGATGTAGCTTGGTTTCATTATATGGGCGGATAGAGACTCCAGCCATTGGATGCGATGAATGCAGACACTAGTATTCTACAGCACACCTTTCCAAGCCTAGCAAGCCCTGAGCCGCACAACATAGACAGCTGGGACTGCCATTTCCCAGAGGAAATAGTAGCAAAGACTGCAAAAATGATGGAAAAAGAATGGTAAAAATCAAGCTCGTTCATGAGAAGCTGAAAGTCAGAAATTTGCGTCACATATCATGTGGACACACACTTTACAAACACGCGAGAAATAAGCTCAGCAAAAATGTAAGACATGTGTTGAGTGTGTGTAAACCTGGAACTGCTACGGGGGCGATTCTGACTGCCAATTTTATTCAAGCGAAGTTTGAATGTAACTTCTGAATTGGAGAAAATGTGCGAAACACTCCCTTTATCGAAGAGCTTGAGAATTAAAGAAAAACACGCAAATCCGCTTCCCAGCAAGGGATGGGTGCCGGATCAAAAACAATCTACTGAATAAAGGTTTGGAAAAAATCCGCACGCACAGAGTGATAATTATAGAAAATTATTGTAGCATTACGTTTCGAGCCCAAGTATGCTCTTCTCCAGATGCTTACCAAAAAAAAAACAAAAAAAACACTCCCCTTATCGCAGTAAAAAAATTGATTGCCCGAAGCTCCACGGACGCGTGTCCTAGATTACAACTCATATCCACTTTGTCATTTTTATTATCGCTGTTGTGGACTTGCTGTGTAAAGAGGCAGCTTTGTTTTCTCAGTTAAAAGTGTCGTTCGACCACATGAGGATTCTAACGACTGGGTTTGCTTGGATTTTCTGCTCATGTCCTCCCTGTTTCTTGGTCATAGAAACGGAGCCAGCGTATGAATGTGCTGGGCAGCCCCTCCCCCTTGCATCCATCCTCTCTGAGCACAGGTAACCCCACCACCACCTCCACCTCCACCGCAAAAACATGTGAACCTGTTTCAGCTCCTTGTATGACGCACTCGCTCTCGATTTTTTTTTTTCTTCCTCTTTCATTTTCCAGTTATCCACAGGACCCAGGTGTGGTTTCACGGCCGCATCATGCGAGAGGAAGCCCACAAAATGATCATCCAGCAAGGCCAAGTGGACGGGTAGGAAGAGCTACATCTTGAAGCTTTTGCGGCTGATTCGAGGAATTTTGACATAATTTCATAGCGAATGTTATCCAAGTGTTGCTGAAAGCTTTGAGGAAGGTCGTTTTGTCAAGAATATCTCTTAAAAGTCGGTGTCTAAAATAGGACAGACAGCTTTTTGGACTGCCGGCCTCACATTAGCCTCCACCACGGGGATTAAGATAAGATTCTCCGAGAGCACACAGTTGAATCATGTTGCTGCATGTCATCATACGCTTGGATTTTTTTTTTCATATATATATATAAAAAAAGATAAATGAGGAAAAAGCGTCGCTGTGATTTCTGTTTCATTCCCTTCTCTGTCTTGTGCCGGCAGGTTATTCCTGTTGCGGGACAGTCAGAGTAATCCCAAGGCATTCGTGCTCACCTTGTGCCACCACCAGAAGATCAAGCACTTCCAAATCCTACCGGTCAGTCACTTAACACTCCGGAGGAAGTGCAGCTCACTGGCAGAATCCAATGAAATAAAACCAAGATCACCCTGCCAGTGATACAGAAATTCTCTGACCCTCTTACCTGCAGCCGTTGAATGTCGTAGCTTGGAATGCCCGCGTTTGTCTGACCGGAACAAACACGCTCAATGTTTTCTATTTCCTGCCCCAAGAGCTGTACGGCTGGGGAAATGAAGGGTGTTTTGTCCTGACGCTAACTGTCCTTCCTCACTGTGCTGTGAAGTGTGAAGAGGACGGCCAGGTGTTCTTCAGCCTCGACGACGGCGCCACCAAGTTCACCGACCTGATTCACCTGGTGGAGTTCTACCAGCTCAACAGAGGAGTGCTGCCCTGCAAGCTCAAACACCCCTGCACCGCCGTGGCCTTGTGACACTCCTCCACCCCCTGCCCCCTTTTGCACACCTCTCAGCCTGAGATCCCACTCCATCATATCCGCCCCTCCCTCACCAACGTAATGAGTTTTAGGAGATCGAGAGAAGATGAGTCGAGTTTCGGGGGAAGTGAACAACTCAGCCGGAGCTGCCGTCGGAGCGAAAACAGGTCTTCGACGTGTTGCGCTTTTCTCCGCCTTATTGCTTTTTGGACGTTTGAATAGAAACTGTGTGGCTTGTTCATAAGTTGCAGATTCGGACCAAGTGGTCGCTTCAACTCCTGCATTCTTCTCACGGAAACGGGGTTGTTTGTCATTGCCGTTGTGACTCTGGTCATTGTATAGGAGAGGGCGCATCATGATGATACAGACAGCGGGAGTACTGCAGGTCCAGTGGATGGATCCCACCCACCAAGTCTTTTACCCCCCCAACCCCCCCCCCCGCCCCCCCCCATCCTCCCATCCTCCAGGCCTGATAAGCTGTGGTGCCCACCACACCCTCGCCCTCTTGCCACAAGACTGTCGCACGGAGGCAGGGAGCGCCACCCTCTTGACTTCCTCATCGATCATCAGGGATGGACGGGAACCTCTCCGGGTCGTATCAAGCTCGATCCAGGAGGCGTCTCAACCTGTGCAGTCCAGTCTGGATAAGCTGACACCATGACAACGCTCGCCGCGTCGCGTCCCGACCCATGAGCCCTCGTCCCCCCCCCCCCCCCCCCCCCCCCCCCCCCCCCGAACGAGATGGCCCGCCCCACCACC